>CM049375.1:22952381-23112381 GCA_026937815.1 Etheostoma perlongum | reverse complement strand
GATAGGGTAGCTCAGATGCTAATGGATGCCAAGCTTGCCACTATCTGAGGAAGCTCAGATAAGCACAGCTATTGTGTGGAGTAAATTAGTCTCTGTTGTTTTCCCACTTTACTTAATCATCAAAGTTGACAGTGCCAAGGTGCTGTCAGAGTGCAAGCAGAGGATCATGATCACAAGACCTTGGATTTCTAAAATGGGTTCCTACTTTTCTGAAGCATCTATTGACCTGAATGGAGTAGTGAAACGATTAATCGATTAGTTGATGGAACAATTTTGAAACTCTATTAATCATTTATGGTTTTAAAGCACAAAAGCCAAATATTGCTGCCATCTGCTTTAATGTGAAAGATATGATGTTTTTTTATATCATTGTAAATAATCTATACTGTATTTTTATACCTCTTTATTGAGTGTTTTGTTAGCTGCTGAAATTTGCTGCTGGAAATTCATCCAAAAAGGATCAATAAAGAGAAGTCTAAGTCTAGGTCTAAGATCTATTTTCACTGTTCATCTGGGACAGATCATTGGACAAAACCAGCCTGTGATGATGTGACTATAGGTCTCAGAGTAGTGGCATTTCTCACTATTTTCAGACACAGTCTACAATAGAATAAGTAATTAACAGGATAAAAAAATCAAAATTAATCAATTAATACTGGCTCTCTGGTTGAAAGTCCTTTCCAAATATTGCTGATTTCTTGTTTTTAAGGCTTAGTTGTTTAATCCACCACATACAGTACAATCATCACCCACTTGATTTATTATTAGACTAAAACATTCTAAACGTTATGATAAATTTTCTGCACATTCTGAAAATATCATATCAGAATGATATGTCATTAGTTCATTCATTCATTTATGGGCTTCCCATTATGTTTGTAGACATGGCAATGAAAACAAAGCACATATTGACTGCATGACCTATCAGCACAACTGCTGACCAGTGTGGTACTTTGCATACACATTGCAATTAGGACAATGTTTCATGATAATACAATGAATAGTTAGCTTGTGTCTCTTGCATATGGTTTAATTTCTGTCAATACAGAGTTATTATTAACTTGAAAGTTGGTCCACTAATCCTTTTGTCTCTTTTTGTCCATTTGTTTTACCCAGAGGGCCCTTTTTGGTAGCAATGGGGAAATCATGGCATAAGGAGGAGTTTAACTGTGCCCACTGCCGTACATCCCTGGCAGATATAGGCTTTGTGGAAGAACAGGGATCTGTCTACTGTGAACACTGCTATGAAGATTTCTTGGCTCCGACATGCAGTCGCTGCCAGGCCAAGATACTGGGGGTGAGTTGGTGTGAAGCGAATTGGAGCAGTAGGGTGTGTGTGTTTGTGTGTGTGTTTAAATGATTTTCTGCAATGTAAAAGACAATGAAGATGACTAAACTAAACTCAAACATTACAGTGCATGGAAAGATTTACAAAAGCCTCAATGTTACTAGCTTTTAGCTATTTGTCTGAAGGTTTTTAAGTTGGTCCTATTCACTTACTTTACAGCTGGCCTTGATATTGTGTGTGGCTATTGTTTTCAAACTCCACCACCTGTTGTTTGGAGACCACACATACCAACATCTGACATTATTGGTTTCATGGTATTTCTGTTTCCCCCATTTTGTGCTTCAGAAAGATTAAACCGGTTGTAACGTTGTGTAAAGATTGGTTTACAGCATCTAGATTAAACATGTGTCATTGTAATTCAGTCTTCACTCTCTGTACTTTTCATTATGTGCCAGCTGTAGGTTGAGGTGTTGGAAGTAGCCAATTGGATACATAAAGACGCTTGGTAGCCAGCACTACATGAACATGATTATATGAAGCAGCTCCCAGATATTATATGTTTATATGATATATATGTGAGACACTTCAAATATTAAAGATACAGAAAATTGTTGATTGTATTTTAAACATTTTACTTCTGAGTGAGAATTAAAATAGAGGTTGACCCAACATTTTAAGGTATCACTAAACTGATATAGTGTAAGTGCTTTATACCTTCTTCTGTCTTCTTTTTGTTACTTTAGATGGGCAATAGGTATTGTCACTCCCAAATGTAAGTCAAGTGCAGATTTGAGTCGTGCATGCTCAGATTTAAACAGCAGCATAAGTTTACGGCATAAGATGTCATACTGAAATTTGTGAAATCCATGAAATAATAAATTTATCTCATTACAAACAATAACAGAAGATGGGAAACATTTCAAAAACGTTGTAGCTATCTATGATAGCTAAAAAATGATTGATTGCTAACGTTAGCTCAAAACGCCAATCAAGTGACAGCCTTTGTTGTGTTTGACTGCTATCTTGTAGCTAAGCTAGCAGTCATTTCAAAAACGTTTTAGCTTTCTATGGTTGTTTGATTGCTAACGTTAGCTCAAAACGCCAATCAAGTGACAGCCTTTGTTGGGTTTGACTGCTATCTTGTAGCTAAGCTAGCAGTCATTTCAAAAACGTTTTAGCTTTCTATGGTTGTTTGATTGCTAACGTTAGCTCAAAACGCCAATCAAGTGACAGCCTTTGTTGTGTTTGACTGCTATCTTGTAGCTAAGCTTGCAGTCATTTCAAAAACGTTTTAGCTTTCTATGGTTGTTTGATTGCTAACAGCCAGCATTGAACCAACTTCGTTAAGTAGGTCCATTTTTACGGTATTGACATCACAGAAGTCTCTTGTTAGCATTGTGTATGCTACTTGTCACAAAGTGACACATGCACAACTCACATCTTCACTCAACTTACATTGGGGAGTGACAGGTATCATCAATTTGAAACCAAATAATAATAGTTCATGAATTGCACAGGTGTAGACATCATCAAAGGATCACTTTTTAAAAGGTTGTTGCATTTCTGCCACATTGTAGACCTACCTCTGACCTAAATCCAGAGGTCCACCACTAAAACTCAGGAATGTGGCACATGTTTGGGTGTTAGGAGAATTAGTCTTAGTGTCCTAGAGGCTGCAGGTGTAGCATTAAACCCAGTGTCAGGAAGCTGAGATCTCTGCTCTCATAGCAGCTCTGACATTCATCCCTCAAGTGTTCCAACCTCTTTAACCTCAATCCCTTTCAGCTCTCTATTTCTCACACATCTTTAACCAGTTTACAGCTTTTTATTAATCTGTTTTCTCACTCCCTCTCTTCTAATCCTTGATTTTACTCCGGCCCACCAACTTTCCATTGATTCCCTGTCCTGTCTTGTTCTCACAGTTTAAGGGTGGGAAAGAAAGCAGCTTGTCTGTTTTAATCTGAATCATGTGGCCCCACAAGAAAAAATCCATAATATTTAAATGTGACATGAGAAAAGGGCAGACTGTAGGAAAGGCTGTGTTTTCACATGTAAAACATATTTTTCCATACTGATAAAATAGAGGTTGATAATAGCAATCAACGATTTGTGTTGACCAATTTCATGTACAGCAGTGTTACAAATAATGACCCAATAAGCAAGGTAACAGGGTAGCATCCCACCAAAGGTCTCTGTATCCTGGGTCTGCAGTGGCTTGAGAAAGTTTACACACACGCTAAAGTTGATAAAAAGAGGAAATTTTGGAAATTGATCTTAGTGCCTTAATTCTAAAAAAATAGGAAAATCCAACCTTTCAAGAACACCAATTTTCTTTGTGAATGAATAATGTATTGTAAATAAATAAATGTTGTTCCTTAAAATACACGGGGCATAAGTATACACCCCCCTATGTTAAATTCCCATAGAGGCAGGCAGTTTTTTATTTTTAAAGGCCAGTTATTTCATGGATCAAGATACTATACATCTCATAAAGTTCCCTTGGCCTTTGGAATTAAAATAACCCCACATCATCACACACCCTTCACCATACCTAGACATGGTGTTATTTCAGTTTGCTTAATAGCTGGTTTGATTTTTATTGAGAGATGATCTTATGGAAAGTTCCCCATGCCAATCTCTATGTATGGTGAAGGGTATGTGATGATGTGGGGTTATTTTAATTCCAAAGGCCAAGGGTACTTTGTCAGGATGCATAGTATCCTGGATCCATGAAATAACTGTGCCTGCCTCTATTGGAATTTAACATAGGGTTGTGTATACTTATGCCCCCTCTATTTTAAGGAAGGATTTAAAGATTTATTTAATTACAATACATTATTCATTCACAAAGAAAATTGGTCTCCTTAAAAGATTGGATTTTCCTAAATTCTTCGAATTAAGGCATTAAGATCAAGATGTTTTTTTTATTCCTCTTTTTAATTGACTTTAGCATGGGTGTGTAAACTTATGCTAGCCACTGTAATTTTCCAATTACTGTGACCAACACACAAAAAGACCAGTGCTCCTACTGAACTTTATAATGCCCCCAACTAACCACACTGTTTGCTTTTTTGCACCTAGGAGGTGATAAGCGCCCTCAAACAGTCATGGCATGTCTACTGCTTTCTGTGCGCTTGCTGTCAGCAGCCAATCAGAAACAAAATCTTCCATCTGGAGGATGGAGAACCATACTGTGAACAAGGTGAGTGATGAGGACCGATGCACTGATCGCGTTGATGTAGGGTGTCTCAGACTCAAAGACAAAAGTAAATGCATTGAAAGACACAATCAGTTCTTTGTTATGAAGAGACCTTTATTTTGGTGCCAACAATAAAGAAAACAAATATTTTGGTTTGAAAAATAATAAAAATTGTTGTTTAGTCATGCCATCTTGCTTTATCTGTAAAAAAAAAAAAGACTTCTACAGTGTGTTTGGGACAAGCTGCCATGGCTGTGAGTTCCCCATTGAGGCTGGAGACAAGTTCCTGGAGGCCCTTGGCTACACCTGGCATGACACCTGCTTCGTCTGCACTGTAAGTGAAGCCTTCACAGCATATTCACAGACGCCACACAAAGTCCACACAGAAAGGGCCAGAACTGGGGGCCTAAACCGGGGTCAGTATTGATGTGTAGTCACATGTGCATTAACCATTTCTGGACTTGGTGGGTATAGATAAAGGTTTTGTTCATATTTCATAGATTTTGTACATGGTGTGTGAATATTGTCCAAACACAGTCAGGAGCAGATTCAGAGTCTCTCACAGTGATAGATGCACCTCCTTGCATATTTACCGTAAGATCTAAGGAGAAAGTGATCAATGAGGAGACTTAAAGTTTTCTAGACAACTTAATTTATGTAACCTGCGTGTGTGTGTGTGTGTGTGCGTGCGTGCGTGCGTGTTTGTTTCCCCAGGTGTGCTGCACCACTCTGGAAGGCCAGACCTTCTTTTCCAAGAAAGACAAACCTCTTTGCAAGAAACATGCTCACACACTGAAGATATGAATCTTGGACTTTCCTCACAATGTTCTAGCCATACGTTCTCCCTTGGTGGATGGGGCGGGAGAGCCTCTCAATAGGTCATGCAACAATAAAACTCAAGCAACACTCATACAAGCAGAGAGGTCAGAAATAGGGAAACACTGTAAAATGTATGTAAAAGTGATGTTTTTCTTAACATGAGCAGCAACATATCTTGCAGTAAAAATCACAGTTTTTACCCATTTTTACCAAAACAGACCTCTTTCATCTATTATTTTTATATATCGTTTTTTATACATTATTTGCTCATGCATAGAAAAGTAGAACAGTTTTACTGCCGAATGGTGCAGTGTATGTGTACTATCACTAGAAAACACAGTCAGATATTTAATAGTACATAGGATTTTGTCATCCCAGTCTTTATTTCTTAATCCAGAGTTTAATCTTGAGTTTCCCTAAAGCAAGTCATCACATTTTTCCATTGTCGGTCAGTCAGTGTACAAAGAGGCTCGGTTAACCTGTTAAATAACATTTAAGGCTTGAAATTAGACAGTACCAGAAATGTGCGGAAAATATATATTCATACACTTACTATATGAATTCAGAGAAAGGAGGATATTGGAAAATTATTTTCTAAGCAGGCATTTCTTTTTTGTTAATGTTTGTGTAGCTGTAATCAAATTTAACAATCTAATCTGCAAGAGAATATTAGCCATGTGATTTCCTGTGTTTATTATATTTTTTTGCTCTTTGCTTTATCAGAATCTGCATTAAAAAATGTCCAAACTGTGCTTCTACGAGTTGTTTTAATACACGTGAGCTGGATGTCTAGGGTGATGGTGAAACCTCTTGCCTGTGATCAGTGCTTAGACGTATTTGAACTTTTTTCTGTATTTTTTTAAATGAATGTATTTTATTTTTTATTTGTCATGTGAAACTTGTAACATTGGCAAAAATGTTCCGGTTTCAAAGCAATAACTAACATTTATAATATACAACATTGAGGCACACGAGAAAGAGAAGTGGGCTTGATTTAATGGAGGACGGAATTGGCTATAAATATAAATTAAATAAATATACATACAAAATAGATAAATGCATGACAAAATATGAAGCCCATATTATGTATATGTATGTATTTCAACTTACCATGATAGACTGACATCTTCACAAGTGCATGTGAATGCATATGTTTTTATTATGCCATATAGTTTAATGAATAATGTTCACATTTTACCTCATTTTATTATATGTATGTATGTATTGCTGGTTGATTCAGTCCTCCATATGCTTCATAAAAGTGAGTCACTCTTTCTGTCGTGGTCTGCAGAAAAATAAGGTCAAACATGGATAATATAATCTTTGTGTAGTAAACTGTATATTTTAATTTGTTTATAGAGGTGAGAAATGGCTGTTTGGGTAACTGGGTTTCTATTTCAGGGAACTGAGCAGGGAATGGATGGGACAGGGTAGTTTCATGTGACTGTCCACTAACCTTCCCAACATGTTGTCTTGGAGATATTTACTTTTCATTATGGCTGAGGGATACATGTGTTCTATTTTGTTTAGTTTTCAAACACCAAAACAAATGGCAGCAAAACTCACTTATATTAATTTCACATAATTATCATTAAAGAAAGCTGAGTTTTTACTGTATGGGACGAAAGGGGGAGAAGACAGTGTGCAGCAGTGATCAAACATGTTATTAACAAAAAGCATAATCGTCACCCACAAAACTATAGTTGCTACTATTAAAATGAATCTGAGTTGTGAACATTTGTCTCATTCCAGTGATTGGCACATCTGGGGGAGGAGTGTGATATGCGTTAGCATGTTAGATGTATTTCTACTCACATACTCAACAAGTGCTGAACACCGCCGACACACAGTCCTATCACAGTCTTATCCACCGGTCTCTCGCCTGTACTACTGGAACTGACAGTGAATAAATGATGCGCTTTTAAACCCCCAAGAGAAATATCCTGTTTCTTTATGTTTGCTTCCTTCTAATGAGTGTAATACTATCTTACCACGCTAAACTTCCAGTATTATTTGCTTGCCTTGTGTGAAGTGCATGTCTTATTCTGAGAAAGGTATAGGGTATTGTTACTGTGTTGTGTGTGTGTGTGTGTGTTAGAAGAAAAGCAAAACAAAAATGTAGAAGGGCATTTTATTAAATTGTGCATGTCTCAGGCTGTACAGCCTAGTGTGATACAGTCTCTCCCGTAAGCTAACTGCAACAGCCTGAAGTGTGTAAAGTATGATGTAAACAATAAGTACCCCACATCATCTTCAGACTGCATCTGTAACTTGTAAACAAAATAAGACAATCAGCTATAAAACTGAAAATTCAGCATTATGAAAGTGCAAATCACATGCAAAGAAATTCTACTAAGTTGAGACCTTCCCCCACAAAAGATAAAAGAAAGTATTCTTGCTATTAAGTGTGACAGGGATAACAACGGCTGAACAACGCCGACACACAGTCCTCGTCTTATGCACCATTCTCTCACTTGTACCACTGGAACTGACCAGGAAACCAAAGTTTTCCCAAACTTGCGATCTTAAAGATCATGTCTTCTAACTCTTGTGGGTCGCCACCACATACTTGTCCTTAGTGCTGCTTTCTCTGACTCATCTCTGTTGTCCGAGATTTGGAGAGTTGTAATATAGTCTACTGTGCATGTTATTGCTCCGCTGATATGGTAGTATCTCATGCAGACCGTCTGACTGACACAGAGGCCCGTTTGGGTGTCTGGTCTCTGACAGAGTTTAGAGGAGGCTGTAAGAGCACCTGGGATGGCTTGTGAAAAAAATGTTCTTGCGACAATTCTAAAATTCCACAGACAGGGAGCGCTCTTGAACCCCATCACAGTCTCTGAATAAAGTTGGCTCAACAGGTAGATCTATAGATAAACTCATCTTTCAGAAATGTGACCGACCGGGTTGACACTTCAGCGTGAGAAATCGGGGGTGTGGCGCGTGAGCGTGTGCAACCAGTCAAATGCGTGCGTCTCATGACCAAATGCGTGAGAGTTGGCAGCCCTGCCAGAAAGGAAGACTTGTCCAACTGCATAGCATTTGATTAAGACAGTTTGCTGAGATTTGCATGTATGGTTTCTAGTAATAGTAGGCTACATTTTCTAGTCTTTTCCCAATTTTGTGGGACAAATTTAATATAACAGTGTGCCTTACACCCTCCAGCAGGCGTGTATGAGATGATGGTACAGTCCTTTTCATTCATCTAACAAGCAGCCTAGACAAAGACTGTGATATCAGTAAATAAGGGTCAGGCTGAATCATCCTCCAGTAGTGTATGTCACATGTTCTACCTATATGTTTAACACAATAATAGTTTACATATCTGATTTGGGATCGGTTGTGCTACTTGCCAACTTAATAATGAATTAGGATTTGCATGGCATCTTCAACACTGAAAGTGTCCCATCATATTAGGGTGGAAAGTCAAGAGATATGCTGAAAGCCTCGGTCTTTTGCAAAAAATCCATAATTGATAATAATTGTAGATATTTTCAAATAAACACATTCCTTCCTTTCTAACCAGCACACAGAGCCCACTTTCTGCAGTGTTTTTTAATTGACTGAAGGTCCCAGAATGTATGAAGAGACAGTGCAGTTAGTTTTTTCCGTTATAATTTTTAGTAGAAGAAAGTGCTTGTGGAAGCCAGTCATGAGAGCACAACTTCACTCAATCACTCTTCTCTTTGCTAATGCACTTCCCCGTGGCATAAATCACCCTTCATACAGCTGAGTGAGGACCAGAGAGGTTTTGGTGTGTGAGACCACTGTTACCTCGTGTGTGTGTGAGAGTGCTGTGTGAGTGGAGAGAGAGAGCGCGCGCGAGAGAGAGAGAGAGAGAGAAAGAGAGAGAGAGAGAGAGAGAGAGAGAGAGAGAGAGAAACTACAACTCTGGCGTGAAAACAGACCGACTCGCATCTGTACCTGGAGTACCAAGTGCTATATCTCCCCATCAAAGTAAGAAAACAAAGAAAGTAACATTAGGTGAGTAAACTTGGAAGTGGAGGCGGGTTACGGTATTTTGCGTGGTATTACGTTTCCATTATCTGTTTTTAACCGCGACTGTTTTGCGATCACCTTGGAAAGTGTGACATGCTTTGCTCTTTTTGTGTTGACAGTCTGCTGAATGCGGTTGACTTATGTAGGCTATTGGAGATTTAGCTCATTGTGTATGTTGTAGCAGACTCGTTTGGGTGATAGGAGTTTGAATAGTTTGCTCATAGCTATGAGCGGTGTTTACATTCTGCTGCAGCGCCGCATCGCCTTGCCTTTAAGTGTTAAACCTGCATTGTTTCCAAAGAAGAAGAGTCCGGCAATGAAATAGCCCACTCTGTCTGAAAAAGACTCAATATTCCAGGATTGCATCATCTGTCATTAGTTCAGGCCACTGTGCTGTGTAACTATCATTGAATCTACTATTAATATTCTATGGTAACTATATATATATATATATATATATATATATATATATATATATACATATATATATATATATATATATATATATATATATATATATATATATATCATTTTATTTTGTGCATTTGGAAAAAATGACCCAAAAGTGAGCTAATAATATAGTGATTGTTTTCATGTTTTAATTTGTGGCGGCCAATGTCAAATCGCATTTGTGTAAATGAGTGTGAAAGTGATTGCATGTGTTTAGGGTACCAGAAAAGGAACAATATTGGCCATATTATCTGTAGATAGTAACATTAATGGTGATGATATTAGCCTATTACAAGCTATTTTCAGAAAGGTACTTGGACAAAACGACAGCAGTAACCGCAGACAGTTAACCTAAATCAACACTGATAGTCACAAAAGTCTTTTAAGTGACACACTTCATGAATAAGATCAGTAAATGTGTCATTTTCAACCCACCACTTTTTCATATTCTAATGGGTGAAACATCATGTTCACATTCAATGTTCACAGGAAATGCAACTGGTGAATGTCGTGTTAAGGAATTCTGTAAAAATATTAACACTGACAAACATATTACTCAGTCAACCATCAGAAAAATGTAAACCCTCTCTTTTGTGATGTATGTGGGAGAATGGCTCTACATATTGTATTAGCAATGACCTACCTTTAATTTTTGAGACTAGGTGAAATGAGCCCCCGTCTTTTCAGAAATTAAACGAACCTCAACACAGCCTCCAGCGCTGAATAACCTACAACCCAGTATTCCCCATACACCCCACTTATACTCACACACAGGCATGCACGTATTATACAACTCTCCCTCCGAGTCCAGTAACCAGGTCCAGGTGTTTGTCAGTGTGGGTTATGACAAGAGTATATCTGTATGTGAGTATGTATGGGTGCACATGAGCAAGCATGTGTGAATGTATATCCAGATGGAATAATACTATGCCTCAAATCTTACCTCACCTCATCTGGGGGGGTCCGGGGACACGCAACACTGGGGAACCACGCAGCGAATATGAATGAGAGGTCCAGATGTGTGTGTGTGTGTACACAGTTTACTTGTTTGTCAGTCTAGTAAGTGTATGCAATTGTTGAAGCTTTACGAGGAACAGCAATCTTATTTAGGTCAGGAACACATCAGGCAAATCTGAGAAACGGCCACATTCTCAATTGGCTGTGTAATTGAGTTTCACATAGCAGCGGTAAACAGAACACTTCCCTCATTTTCTATTCTTGTTGTGTATGTGTGCGTGTGTGTGTGTGTGTGTGTGTGGGAGTGAGGTAGAGAGAGCATTTGAGACACTTAAGAGTTTCAGACATCTTGTGATGTGAGACGAGGCGTCTAATTCTGACTGCTGGAAATTCAGATCACATTGCTGGCGCTTAATCGACACGCCAAGAATAGCAAACTTGCCAAAAACCAACTACATTTCTGTTTGATGAGTGGAACACAACGTCTGGAAAAGACTGACAGAGAATATAGTAACGGTACATGTACATGCGCAATGGCCGTGTGGCGTAATATTCAGTTTATATCAAATGTCATGTAAAGTCTGATTGATTTATTCAGAGTAAGATCAAGGTCAAAATGAGAAAAAAATATAGCTAACATATCTAAAAACATCTGTGGATGTGTTTCACTATATGGACGCCTCAGTGTTATTGAATGTAGCTTTTTCTAAATGTGTAGCTGTCAGAAAGTTCACAGAGGAAGTTAAAACAGGTTAAAGAGGTTCTAATAGGATGAGCAGTGGTGGCATTTAATGAAATGGACTTCCTCAAGTTTTCAGTGACAACAAAGGCCAAAAATGTTTGATGATTTTCCGAAATGTATTGCTGCCACTAACGATTATTGTTGTTGTTGATTCATGAGTTGAATATTTCCTTTATTAATCGAGTAGTTTAGTTGATTTGGTTGATCAATGTATCCCAAAGCCCAAGATGTATTGTTTTGTTCACAACTCAAAGATATTCAGTTTACTGTTATAGAGAAGTGAAGTAACTAGAAAATATTCACATTTAAGACTTTTTTTCCCATAAAAAATCTCTCCAACCAATTAATTGATTAAGAAAAGAGTTGCAGATTAATCTTTGCAGCTCTACAGAAATGAGTCATGCTCTTCGCGCTTCCAGTCTGATACTGTGCTGGCTGCGTGCCTCTCATGCTTCTTCACTTAAATGCCTTAAGCACATGAATGCGGTCACCATGTTATTTCTGTGGAGGTAAACATATCTGAAAAAATGTATTGAACAACAATAAGAAAGACATGAGGGCAAAGATTATAAAGAGAGTAAAGGCTATTGTGCATGTGGACCTGAGGACAGTCTGTAAGTGTTGTGCTTTTATAATATCCAATTTCCTCAACTTAGAGATAACAATCAAACAGAGATAACCGCCATAAGCCTGAGGCCTTTTTCTCAAAGATCTATCCATCTTTCTTAATTACAGTGTCAGTGTGATTTATAGAAACCTCCCAGCATTGATGTTACCTGAATGTTAGTGTTTAAGAAAGGTTTCCAAAGGCCAAACTCCATCACATTCATCCTGAAGAAATGGAGCAACAAGCAGAGGAAAAGGCATTGCTTGTAGAGCTGGGCAATATATCAATATTATATCGATATCGTGATATGAGACTAGATATCGTATTCGATTTTGGATATCGTAATATCGTAATATGGCATAAGTGTTTTTAAAGCCTGCGTTACAGTATAGTGATGTTATTTTCTGAACTTACCAGACGGTTGTAATATTAACTGATGATTATTTATCAAAAATCTCATTGTGTAAATACTTTGTGAAAGCACCAATACTGTAGTCAACACTACAATATCGCTGAGGTATCGATATCGAGGTATTTGGTCAAAAATATTGTGATATTTGATTTTCTCCATATCGCCCAGCCCTGATTGCTTGCTTTGAAAATATGTGTGTTGCAGGTTTTTGGTTCACCCAAACTGCTGAAACCTCCAGTAGCTCTTCACCTAACCCGTATAACTCATTGTAGAAAAAATGATCCAGCTACACAGACATTGGCTAAACATGTCCAAATGTAGATTTAGACCACGTTCTTACCTCAATTAACCAATTAACTAAACGTTGCCAAGCTATGTTCAATTACTTTCCCTTAAGATTTCCTGCTGTGATTTCACAATTAATTGCATTTCCTAGAATATTTCTGTGTAAAGCATCTCAAGTTCTGTTAATATCTTCTCTCTCCCGTTTCTTCCTCTGCAGTGCTAATCTGTTTTATGGGATGCAGTCTGTTATAGGGCTGCCCTCTCCTAGTCGATTGGCGACCAATACAGTAGGCCTTAGTCGACTAAGATTTCTTTAGTCGATTAGTCATTTTTTGAATTTCTTATGTTTTGAAGAAAATTATGAGCACATCTCTGGTAAACACAAGATTTAAAATGGTGCTTTTGCATGATTTTGTGGGGAGAAACTTAGTATTACAGATCTCTCTCTAAAATCAACTAATCAACAGTTGTGCTAGGAAAACACCTCCGAAATACTACTATCAAGCTTCAGTTACGCTTATCTTGAAAAAACTGCAATTTAACAATTATGGCAACATTTCAGTTTTCAGTGTTACTAGCGCATCTCCTTGTTTACTTTGCTGGTTGCCAGATTTATGCCAGCTCAGGCCGTAAAGGAAAAAGTGGAAGAACAGATTATATTGCTTTGACTTGAATTGTAAAACAGCACAAGAGGGTAACAGGGAGGAGGGTTAGCTTTACTGTAAAGTGAGTAATGACATTTTGGACACTTACTGTAAATCACAGGAAAATAAAGCCCATGTTGGAAAATAAACTGCAACCTTTTGAACATTTGAACTCACATGTCAAACAGCAGAAGTCCTGTTGGATTTGTTCAGCTTTATCAAAGGTAGATGGAGAGGTGAATTACAGCATTATTTTCCCTAAGATGATAACATTTCTTTTAATCTCTCAACATTGGGAGGGTTATATACTGTATTTTGACAAAAGGCTCACTCGCACACACTCTTAAATGAGAAGTATCTTCTCATTTAACTATGGCCACTGCTTTACGTGGACATGGACTTAGGTGCCTCTGAATACATGTTGTTTTCTTCTCTAAAGGTTTTATCGTGAAATTATTCCAGTGTATGCATTTAGCAGTTGGAATCTACATTTTTTTAAGTGATTGAATAAGCAGAATAAACATGTGCATGTATGTGTGTGTGAAATATTTGTCTTCACACACACGGATCCCATTGGTTCTTCCTTCCAGCTACAGAGTTGTCCTCTGTACCTGGTATGAATTAAACATTTGACCCATGGCTTTTTACATGGAAACTCCTGTGCTGCATTGCTTTCCCCAAAGATTATTTCTTGGGCATTTTAGGCCTCTATTTATACAGGACAGCTGAAGACATGAAAGGGGAGAGAGAGGGGGAATGACAGGCAGCAAAGGGTGGAAGGGCAGAGTGGAACCTGCGAACGCTGTGCTGCTTTTGACATATTCATAAAGAAGTATACACATGCAAGATTCTATAACACTATTTTTCACTGCTCTGCAATACTCTCACTGCAATAATCTGCTGGTACTATATGTCATTAGATTTAGAATTTACTCAGAATCTGAAATTAAAAAACTAGTGCAGTTCCCGTTTAAAACATGCCTATTTTGAACTGGCTGATTGCTTGGCCGGTGGTATTGATGCCTGTAGCTTTCTCCAGAAGCGATGTACCCGTGAAAGTGAAGAGAGAGGGACAACTACATGCATTTAAGTGTCGCAGGATGGAATTGAACCTGTGCCTGCTGTGATGAGGACTGAGCCTTTATACGTGGGGCACACACTCTACCAGGTGCGCTAACCAGGCAGCCTGGAGGATCATGATACCGGTAGCCCAATGTGAAAACATTCTTGACTGAGAGCCGTGATACCCCGCCCCCACAGCTGCACAGAGATCGCTGTTTTTTTCTTCTTCACAGCTGCATGTGATCTTTTTCGCATGTGGGATCATTTGAGAGACACACATACACACACACACACACACACACACACACACACACAGAGGTGCCTTGATTTATAGTTAGATAGAATAATACGGTCTGATGATAAAAAGAAAATCTGCTATTTGTATACCTCGGACCTTCATCACATGCTGTACATTTCATGAATTTAACGTAAATACAAGTAATCAGCAATGTGTGTGTAAGTATTTTTGTCTCTTCCCAGTTTTAAGCATGCAATCAAACTGCTGCATGGGGTCATTTGTGTCAGCTGTAGAGAAGATAGGATCTGACAGTAAATTGTCTATCCTGAGGTGTGTGTGTGTGTGTGTGTGTCTGTGTGATGAACAAAAAGTGCCCACAGTACCTGTAGTTGTGTACATGAATGAATGTTCTTTGTGTTAGGCCAGTTAGATAATATAGTTGAGGTTTTAGTGTTTTGTATGCAGGTTTATAATGCATATAGGGTGCATTTACATTCACGTCTGCTTATCAGTCTTTTCAGAACCAGATCAGGCCGCCGCACATTGTCATTATCCTCATCTTCATCTCCATTTTTCCTCTTTCCCCCCCCTCAGGGTGGACAGTTAAACACACAAACCATCCGATTAACACATGGAGTTATTCTGTCCTAGTGCTCTGTAATTCACACAGGGCACACAGTTCAGCCACTCCTCCCCCGGTGTTCCCCTTTTTTCCTTTTTTCTTTTTAAATGACGTGACTAAGAGTTGGCATTAGCACCTTTTAAAAACAATACTTGAAATGTTCCAGCCCTTTGTTTGTTGAGGACAGCTCCAGGACCCAAAGAAAGATCATAGTAATCAGCAAATGACTGTGACGAACTTTGTGGCTTAAGTAAGGCTGCTGGTCATAATACTGCACCGTGAGCAGATTAGATTGATGGTATAAAGCAAGTTTAAATTCTGATTTATTAGCCCAACTAATAACCCACATAATCAGTTTAGGCTTGTGTTTCTTAGGACGGATTTCAAAACATGCTACCATCTGATCTCATAATTTGGCTATTTTTTCTCACTGTTTTCTAATTCACAAAGCTCAACCACTCCTCTTTAATTTCTTTCCTCTTTGCTTTTAGCCATTTGCACCCTTTATGCATGAGTCATTTTCTCTAATCTCACTAACTTTTGGTGGTAAATTATTACTGATGTATTGTTGATAAGAACATCTTTGATCACAAACATTAACAGGTTGAGCCCTGAGGAAGCTTCATCTCGCAATCCGCTTTGCTTTGAACTGTGAGGCTGTTCTGTATTTGGTAGACCACAACTCTGTCTTCTTGTGTTTGGTTTGGCTTATTTCTAACTAAAGTAATCACTGAGTCCGTAGTTCACTTAAAGGAAAGAGAAAAAAACAGGGAAATGATGGAGTGATGAGTGGGGGACTGATGAAAAAGAGGAAATATCCATCTGGATCCACTTTGGGACAATTTCATCACTCCTGCCCTCCAAACCTGAGACCCCCAATTTTCATGGTACCTCCTTTGTGGTGCCATTCCATCAACGAGGGGAGAAGTATTTGCCTACGAGCAAGTGTCATTCTTAAGTTTCAGGAAGTGCCTTCACCTCTTGGTCTAGACATCCTCTCACTACTCAAAACGTTTATTTGGGTGATAATAATTGGTGGCCTGGGTATCAAAATGTTAGGTAGTTTTAATAAATAAAGATTGGGTAACTCAGGCTGAGTCAGTCTTGATAGACAGGGGCATCATGCATCAGTTTTAAGTTACTTGCCAGTTATTCTTTGTCTAAGAATGTCTGAGAGGTTAAAGGTCAGACTGAGTGATGGAAAACCCAGACTACCTCTTTTAAAAGATGGGTTGTGTACAATACTGATGGCCTGCAGTCACAGCAATACAGAAATCGGGCTACACCACAGATAAATTCTAGGATAGGAGAAAAAAACATTGCATTTCTTTAAACAATCACAATCGCCATAGGTGGCGCTAAGTTCTGGACTCAGCAGTGGTGACTCTACAAAATAGTCTCGACAAGGAACTTATTTTGGTGGAACAAAACATCACAGTTAGGAAAAGCTGTAAACATATTCTTTGTTATAAACATCTTTACAATCACTCCACACACAAAAAACAAGCAGTGCCTTGTAACATAATCTAAAAGTTGACATTTTCAGTGTGAAGCTTGCTGGCTTGGATGTTGTTTCCCATAGCAAAGGGGTTTTGAGAACTGCAACACACAGACAGCTTGACAGCCTGCGTGTGAACCACGCGCCGGAGGTCAGACTTTATCCTAGAAATGTTCTTCCATTGATCCAGACTAAGATGAGGTAAACAGATATAAGAAGATAGTGACTCACTCGTGGTCTGAGCAACACAAGTAGACAACAAGGAACAGTGTTGGGCAAGTTACTTCCAAAAATGGAATACATTATAGATTACCAGTTACTTGTCATTTGAGAGTTATAGTACAAAATTACTGTCTCTGAAATAATGTGTTACACTACTTTTGCATTAATTTTAAGTTACTTTCACCAAAATAACATTGGAAGTTTGACTTGGCAGCTAGCTTGTGAATTTCACCACTGATCAATAAAGTCTTTATCTACTTTAATACATGATAGATTATTCACAATGTTTTGTGTAATATGAATATGCAAAGTAAGTACAGCTATAAAAATAGATAAGTAAAACATACAATAGGCAAGTAGGAGAATGAAAATACTCAATTAAAAGTACCTTACAGTTGTATTGAAGTACGGCATTGTTGTAAAATGTTTGTTTACAGTGCTTGAATAAGTAATCCATGTTGTTTAGATTGAAACAGTCTAAAGGAAATGGTCGTTTATAGTGTGGTTAAAACTCACTATCTACATTATTTACAGTACTTGATTTACAGCTGATTTGTGAAAAGGTATACAACTTTATTTGTTTAACAGTAATTGAGTTTGACTGTGAACCGTCACAGGAAGTGCTTTTATTTTGAAGTAGCCTACACAAAAGTTGTCGGTTGAACACTCTTGCTAGCTTACTTGAGATGCAAAAAATATGCAAAACACGTCCATCTGTTTACTTTCACTTTCAAAACTGCAACGTATTGAACAGTAAACGGTCACAGTAAAAGACAAGCGTTTTTGGTCGTCATTCCACTACAGCCATAGTTACTCTCCACGGCTGATAAAACACAATGATATTACATGTAGCAAGCCTAAACTGTCTGTCAGCAGCTTGGACACACTGCTGTCCACACTGACGTACCGTGATCTGTTGGACACAGATGTTGTCCATACCGTCTCTGTTTCTGGCTCGGTCTACGGGAACAGAGATGGAACAGCTCGCTTCAACGCAGCGTAATAACTCCAGAAAATAATATCCATCTCGCAAATGTTTCTGCAGTTCCCTCAACCATCGAGTACAGAAACAGGAAATAACACTCAGAGCTTTTTCCTGTGAAGAAATGTTTTGAGGTGTTGGTGAATTCTTAAAAAAGCAAAACACCACTAAATGTTGCGTTGAAATGCATTGTAACTCGCGTTACTGAGATTGTAATGAATATAATATTACCGAAATTTAATTAGTAATGCGTTATATTACTGTGTTACAGCAAAAAGGAATTCATGTACTACTGTAATTGCGTTACTTTTGTAACTTGTTACTCTCAACACTGGCTAGGAAAGAATGTTTTTAAGTGAAAAAAAAGAAATTGTAACTATTGGAGGAGTTCATGGTATTATCTGCACCTCGTTGTGGTATGTTTGCTTCTTTGCCTTGTGCTCTATTTTACTGTCTGTCTCCCTGGTCTTTGACTGACTCTAGTCGTCCACACGCATGCATTTAGGTCTGAAATGATAAATGGCTTTCTTTGATTTGTACAGATGTGTCTTTGGCGGAGGATGGGCTATAATATATATAATCAAACTCAGAAGCCACTAGTGATTCTCTCTCTCTCCCCATGTCTGTCTCACTCTTTCTAAAAGCCCTCCATCTGCTGTTGCAGATGTATTGTTTCTCTGTCAAATCATTGAAACCCTGATGGCTGACATTGCGTCCACATTGCCTTTGCAGACACCACCTTCCCATGAGACATAAACTCATGACGGGCTTGTCAATGTGTTTTCCAAAGTCATTATCCCAGTAATTAAATCTGATTGATACCAAATCATATTTTGTCCGAGATAGCAAATCTGATGCACCTGAAATCAAATCTCAAGGGGGCCTGTTTCTTCACTTATATATCTGGTGGATTTATACATGGCCATCTCACAACTAAATTAAAATGTGAAGCAGGCCTCGGGGGGAGTCTTTGCGTTGTGTCCTGTGCAACACTGTAATTCTTATTGAATGAGTTTATTGATAGATGTAGCCAAGGGTGGGACTCGTTGATCAATGTCATCTGCTAGTGAAATAAACATGCACAAGAAATTTATGATCTAGTCTAATGTATAGTTTCTTTAGAGACTTACATGATTTTAATTGGAGACCAGTAAACGGAGGAAATGTGAGGTTTATTAAAATTGTAGATCACATCATGCCAGATACTGTAAGGCATTGTTTGCCGATTTAATTATGTGATATAAAAAAAAAAAAAACTACCAGAAATGACCTGATACCAAACACCAAATCAGCTCTGCCAGATCAGGGGGACAGCGAGGTCCAACAGGAGGAAGACATTTAGAGGAAAAGCTAACAGAGAGACCAGATGTCCCTAACAGGCCCCTGTAGGTTCCCAGCCAAACACCATCAAGCAGATGACTACATATTAGGTCAGCATCACACACACACACACACACACACACACACACACACACACACACTGAGTGATTGCTCAAGAAGTCTAACATTTCTTTCTTAAAACATGTTCTATTTATTTATTTTCACTCATGTCTGAACACTCCAACTACCTTTTCTCTCTTTTTATAGTTGTTCTTTAGACATTCTTTCTGCTCACTTACACGCACGCACGCACACACACACACACACACACACACACACACACAACACGTATATTCTCCTGCACACACTAACGTGTGCTACCAGCATCTCCAGGTTCACATACATAACCAAACAGGTGTGCGTGCATACACACAAATTTGCACCACATGCCCACCAGTTTTATATTCAACGTGATATGCTGAGCGCAGTGTTTTTACAAGTGGAAACCCCTGAACCATGTCCACTCCGTTTCCTGTATGAAAAAAAAAAAATCCCTGATCCTAAACGGCACTCCTACCTAGCTGCAATACATTATGTTCTAAGGCTTATAGCTAGCTTTTTAACTCAGCATACAGTAGCAGATGACACAAGTAGACATAGTAGAATGGGACTGACATTAAGGTTACAGTAAGAGCACACGTCTGGCTTATGTTTTCATGCATGGGTCAGGTTTAATTTAAAACCTTCTCCGGGGCAGCTGTGTTGACATGAAAGACAGGAAAGCATTCATCTTGCCATCAATAGTTGTATTTATTTAGTTGGGCTGGACGGTATGGCCTAAAATTTACAGTATATCACGGTATAATTTGAAGCACAGACCATAACAGTATGTTGGTGTATTTGTTTTTGAATTTCAATATAAATGCTTCTGAAGGGTTTGAAATGGTAGGGCGACTGTATGGTAGCTATCACTGTACTCTTAACTGTATTACTAGGACATATTTCACAAAGTATAGAGTAGGGCTGGACCTGAATATTGTTTGTTGGGTAGGTATTCAGGTTTTAATTTTGGGATTTGTATTCTTCCAGAGCAGTCGGCCATGAGCTAACTTGTTGCTCTCACTACCCTTATTAGCTGCTCCAACACCCACCAGGTCCGGATTTGTTACGGAACGGCTGCGGCCATGACTGACAGCTGAAGTCTCGAGGACCCACGAGATCTCGCAAATTCATGTAGAATAGAACCAAGAAAACAACAACAGTTTGGAGTAGAGAGGAAACAACTTTGTGTTTTCAAGGTGTAGTGCAAGGAAATATGAGCCGGCGTGAGCACGGTCTATTTTATTTTGAAAATTAACCGGATGTTTAGGGCTGCGGACAGTGAAAATACACACATTGATTGGAGTAAATATTGCAAAATTAGATGCATTCATTTGTAAAACTCCAAGTTGATACACTAATAGAAGAAATGTGTGCAACATAACAGAGCTTTGTTATTTAAACCTTTTCATAGTCCTACATATTCTACATAGGTGTGCCACATTCAACAGTACACTCATAAAACTATCTTTAGCTAACCTAAACATTTTTTTAACACACAAAATGTTAAATAGCTATTGTGATAGGTGCCTACTTCACAACAGAAAGTATTAGTGTTGTGGTATACCTAGTTGTTGTGACTACTTAAATGGATGGTACAAAGTATCTGTTATTGCTACTACAATGAATTACTGTAAAGCTGCCAGCCAGCTCGGTTATATCAGCAGCAGACAGAGATCAGCAAGTTTGTTAATTTGCTGTGTGGATTCGGTGGAGTCTGCCTTGTTTAAGATTCCAGTAAGCCAAATCAAAATGACAGGATTTGTCATGAACATTGTAAAACACACCAGTTTCTTTTTGAAAGCTTACTGACTGACGAGGCAAATAATTCTTTGTTTGTCCTCTAAACCCAGTTCCTATGTTCCAACATGAGCGACTGCCTCAGGCACGGCAAATGGGAATTAATAGTAATGATAGCAGTGCAAGGTGTTTTCCTCTGTGTGTGTGTGTATGTGTGTGTACTGTATGTATGTGTGTGTGCGTGTGTGTGAATTCTCAGAGGTATCTGTTGCAGGTTTCAGGCACATGTTGTGGGATTTAGGAATTAGCTGCAACAATAACCTCATGCACACACACCACACACTCATGCAACACATAACACCCCACAATTACCACCTCAGACCTGTACACATCCACTTGTTCCTGCAGGGTTTGAATCTTGTACACGTCATCTAAATCCTCCTTTTTTCTTCAACTGTGTTCATCTCCGCTCTCTCTCTATTATTGGTGATGATTGTGTAAAAGAAAAAGTTATCTACATAACAGTGAACGTTCCCTTACTAGGCTTACAATAGAAAAAGAAAAGGTAATAGGACGGGGAAAGCCAAGTTGTGAGAGACTCCTTTTTTTTTTTTTAAAAAGGATACACAATAAGGAAGACTGAGCTTTCCAGTTTTGCCACTGGGTTCAGGTTCTAGCTAATCAAGAGTGCACAAAGCCGTGACTGTCCTGTTCCAGGGGACTGGAGATTGAGGGAGGAAGGGGGTGGACAGGATGAGGGTTCCGCCTGAAACGGGGGCCTTAGTAAAAAAAAGGAGTGTGTGTATGTGTGTGTGTGTGTTCATGAGCCTCAACGGCCGTCTCTTTGCCTGTGTGTCAGTTAAGTCTACGTGTAGATGAACAAATTATGTTAGTGGTTCCAAGTCACCTAATAGTAGAGAGTTAAGTGAGTTAGGTTTCTGAGGTTGTGCTTTAATCACTATCAGATGTTTGAGTGGAAGAGAGAGAGAGAGAGAGAGAGAGAGAGAGAGAGAGAGAGAGAGAGAGAGAGAGAGTGTAAAGAATGGAAGCAAGACATATACAGAGAAAGAAAAATGATATGGCTGCTGTATGTGCATGACAAAGAATGCTAAAAGTGCGTGCTTATGACATGTGCTAATATTATGCCAAAAATGTAGTCAGTCGCCCCTCCCCTGTTTGTGGTGGGGTGCACAGATTGATTATGCAAACACATATTGTTACAGTCCATGGAACACACACATTTCTGGTGAAAGAACGCACAATTGGTAAGATGACAGACATCCTTTTGTTCTTAATGGTGATGGATATATGGCTCCTGTAGCGGGTTTGACCCATATGGTTTCAGTTTGAATGACCCGCGCAGCTCGCATCCGCAGTCCCTGCACTCAGTCAAGCAGTGCAGCAGAGAGGAGAGATGCCTGAATATTAAATAATTCACATCAATTTTTAATTTAAACACATCATGGCCTCATGTATAAAAGATTGCACAGATTTCATACCAGAAGATGGCGTACGGCCAAAACCTACGCACAAAAATATTCACATTGATCAAACGGGGCGTACGCCAGGTCCTGCACACCTTTCCTTTAGACATGACAATGTATGTGAAATTGAGTGCATGTCAACGAGCCACCCACCCCGCCTTGTCTCCTCCCATAAATGAATATGGAAATGACTAGAAATGCTCCCCCGACGTCATTCTTTGTCCAATCACTACAGGTTATCCCGCTGCAGATGGAAAAAAAACTGTGAGGTTGAGGTGCTGATCTCAGAGGTGGAGGAAAGAAAGAAATGTTCTGTTTGGAGGATTGGCATCTCAGATCTCAGAGCAATACAAGAAAATCCCCAGAGTCGCAAATGGTGACCGGACGGTGAAGGCACCGAACCATGGAAGAGATTTAAAATAATAATAATAATAATAATAAAAAGGTCTAATGTCAAAGTGGAAATCAAGATAATAGTGGCAGCGCAACACCATTTACTAAACATTCATCCCAGTATCGGTCCAAATTATGCACAATAAGCAGTTTGAACCCATTGATGTAATGCCAAGTCCTGCGTGAGGGACACCCGACCCAGAGGAGGACAGGTTAGTGGGGCCAGCGTCTCCACAGCTGGTGACAGTGTGCACGGATTCGCAGCGACATGAGTGGATGAAATGATGAAATAGTAAATAGGACTACAGTAACAGAGATATGTGCAGAATCAAGACAATCAAGAAATCATCCACGTGATCAGTTACGCATCACATGAGTTTGTCCACCCTACACAGTGTTGGATCGGTGCGTCCCGCCTCCTGTAGTTGTGGACGCTGGTTGTCTCAGCCTCCACAACTACAGACTCACAGATTTTATGTGCCATTCTTTTTGTTGCAGTGAGTAGATATGTCATCTATTGTAAATACAAAGGATGACTGAAAGTATTTTCTAAGTGGATTTTTTACCATGGATCATTTCCTGTCCTCACGGAGGTTAAGTAGCCTGCGAATTAAACAGTTAACAGTGTCAAAGATGTGTAACATTACCCACATAAATGTCACGTCAAGTTATTTTTTATAAATCGCAGTGTGAGAAAACCAGCAACGTTTACACATGAGGACCCAGTTGTCCAACTGTCTATATTGAAATGAAGCACATCTGATCATTTTACCATAGCGACTTACATTTAAATAGTGTTCATTGCAGATCGGCCAATCTAGAAACTTGTGGGTGGCATGTTTAGTTTTGCTGCATATAAAGGTGTGCTGCAGTAATTGAGTGTGCAGGCTCTACTCGTATTCAGCGAGGCCACGTCCTAATCATAGTCAGATGGTGGACAGAGTCCTTGCGTCTGGAGCCATTTACGAGGCCTATGGCTGCCTGAAGGGAGGAAGGGGGGGGGAGGGGGGGGGAATCCACCCAACGAGGCTGTCCTTTGTTGTCTGAGAACTTATGAGATGGAAAATAGGGAGCAAAGGATGGAGAATTAGTGGTCAGCTAACATATTTTATATGACAAACTAATTTTTTAACTAGTTTTGTTGAAACTCTAGCAATGTTAAACTGTTGAACAGTGGCCTTTGGGGTAAGAGGATTACACTGCTTCCTTGATCACTAACTTCTGTTCATGCGGCTCATACAGTGGGAATATTTTCCTTCACCAGTGATGTTATTGCTTTACAATTGTAAATTTTCTGCTGCCAGGAACTTGATTGAGCTACATATGTTGGTTTGACATCTTGTCATTTCACAAACTGGCAATCACTTGGTTAGAAATGAGGCACACATACTTTTGAAATAGTAAAACAATCTATTCTAAATGGATTATTCAACATGCAGCTGGTGAAACAATGAACGCTTTTAAAGATTGACTAAAATAGCCTGTGTTAAAATACATACAGCGTGGAGAGTTTAAAGATACGCCTCTACTCTTTATTGTACTTCCATGAAGATTCCATGAAGACTTAGCCTACATATGTTTGGGTAGGTTCCTGCGTCATACTGTTATAAGCATTTTGCTGTTACTCTTCTGCTGCGTTTTCTCTTCTGGAAACCACAGTGCTCTACTTACTGTCACGACTCAGGGAATTTGAGGACCCAAAAGCAGAGAGCAGGCAAGAGAAAGTTTGAGCTTGAGGATTTATTAAGTTAAAAAACAACACAGTTCACACCAAACAAAAGGAGGCCTGAATGCAGCAGTTAAAAAAAAATACTTTTCTGAAAGTGGCTAAAACCCAGAAACGGATAGTAATCCAACAAACAGGAACTAGAGACAAAACAACTCCAAGGATGAGAAGACAGCATGGAACAAGACTGAGACCTGACAGACTGGACAATACAATGAACTTACACAAGACAATGGAAGCACAAAGACTAAATACAAGAGGTAATGAGCATGCAAGGGTTACAGCAGGTGAAACACATCAGAGCGGGGCAGAACAATCACACAGGCGGGAAAACACGAGACAGAAAGTAAAACCAGACAAGACTAGACAGAAAAAACAGACCGTAATAAAACAGGAAACAGAACATACAACAGAATCATACAACACTTAATACCTCAAGTGCACACAATTTTTTTAGGATTTTTTTTGTTGTGATTTTGTAAACAGGGATGCTACGATGCCGATCTCAAGCACCAATTCCAAACCTTTTCCTGACCCTTTTGCAAACGTATGTAATTAAGCAATGCAATGTTTGAGCTGTGTCATAGCCAGGCCTTCTGCTGCAGGAAATTAAGGATAATCTGGAGACTGTGGACGCTATTTGTTGCCACAAGGCGTATAAATTAGTTCTGCGTGTTTGTGCCCTGACCGGGCCCTTCTTGTTAACTCTCTGTGTTGTTTTCTTGTCTGCTTGTGTGTCTGCTGTCTACTTTCATTCTAACCATAACCCTGACAGGCTGGCCATCTATCCAAAAAAACAAAGTATGCTGTTCTGTAACAAGCTCTGGAATCTCTAAATCTCTACTGTCACTTACTAAGGAATGTAGGTACAGTAGTGTATGTACTGTATAGATCAATTCAATTGTATAAATTAATTTAAATTGTACAACTTAGCCTATAAACAAACAATTAGGTGTTGAAATAGCCTGCCAGGAAATGCTATTAGTGACATGTGTTCCTATGTTTGATTCTGTGGACTTATGTTTCATGGTTTTGCTTTAGTTGAAAGAAAGATGTCCCCAACATGTCTGATCTATTAATTAGAAATTGTATAGGGGAATTGGGGAAAATAACACCCACAACTATTCCTAATCCATGAAGCAGTTTTTCCACAAACAAGAAATCTATTATTTATACTGTAAATACATTTTATTGATATGAATTTTTTATTCAAACATTGCATGTCATAAACGCCTTTAATTTATCTCATCGTACCAGACAAAACACCACTCCTTTGAAAGCAACATGTGCATGCCATGGGCAGGCGGCTGATTCACTGATTAATTTATGCATACTGGCACATTTTTTATTTTAATTTAGGTAACTGAAAGGAACAGTGTTATACATTCACTAAACCATGTAAACACAATAATCTCTGGTTATTGGCCATAATCACATTATTATATCCTCCAAGAAAGTTATGTTTTTTGGCTTGGTTTGTCCAATCATTTGTTTGCCGATCTGTCAACAGGATTACGGAAAAACCACTGGTCCTATTTTCATGAAACTTGGTGGAATCTTGGAGCGGATCCAAATCACGGGGCATATACAAGAAATGTTTTGGACTTTCGTTAACATTGCGAAATTTGTACTGCTTTCATGTAGTGTTGGAATAATTAGTTCCCTGCTGGTAAAATTCCCACTGCATTAACATTGATTGCAATGGCATGCCTTTCTTTAAATTTCTTATGCTGCACTGTAACTTTTATTCTTGTGTTTTATGTGTCCTAATGTTTTAACTATCTATTCATGTGTTTTATCGGTTTTTAATGCTTATGATTTTTAACTGTTTGTACATGTGTTTTATCTGTTTAACTGATTTTATGTAAAGCACTTTGAATTGCCCTGTGGCTGAAATGTGCTATACAAATAAAGCTGCCTTGCCTTGCCTTGCCTTGGTGGAGGTCTCCTCTCTGAGTGCCCTTCCAGTTATACCCTTCTAAACATGGCTGCTGTTAAAATGCTAAGTGATCTCTAGATAGAGCAGCAAAAGCATCACAGCAATCACCACGCTAACAATAACATAATTTTCCTAAGCTTTGTTGTTATGCTATAATTTATTGAAACACCAATTTACGAGTATCGGATATTTTGATTTTCCTCTCTACTCTCCACATTCTTGGGGATTTGGTTAGACGTAGTTGCAGGTAGGCAGGGCCTCACATATTGGATGTTATAAAAGAGCAGTGAGTGGGTCTACTGTGTAAAAGTAAGCAAGGGGCTCTGTAGCAGCAGAATGGTGCATCTATATTTTGAAACCAAAGAAGCAATCCTTAAAATGTTTACAGTTCTCCATTATAAAGGTCACTGTTGAATTTAATATTCCCTTTTAAAAACGCACTTGCACCCAAACGGGTAAGAATTTCATGTACTTTGAGCCCAACTTTTGAGCCGGCTGTTAAAATGTACCCAGATTAAGAGAGGACAACTTGAACTTCCTGGTCTGCAGTTCAACAGTAGATGCCATTTTCGGTTAGAAAACATTTCACTTTCTATCTAATTTGAGACACGAGAGCCTCATTCCCCAGATTTACTCAGGAGGAGCAAGTGATTTCATGGTGGGTCCGCTATGCTGTGGAGTCCATGTGTGTTTGTGTTGTTTTTGTAAGAAAAGAAGTGAAGAGGAGACATAAAGGGTAGAGATTTATCCGCTGGTAGGATAATTAATGGTGTGCTTCAGGTTTTGATCTTCCAAACGTGTAAGTCCTTACATCAACCTGTTCTTTTGCAAGTGAAGGGCCTATGTAACAGCTCATTTAACTTAACAGGACAACCATTTTAAATCCAAAAAACCTTTATAGTATTAAAAAGCAAAGACATCTAATTGGAAGAAACAAAACAGGAATCTAACTACTGGTCAAAAAATCTACAGTACTTTTTACACACAACACATTTCACCCTCACAGTGTTGAGGGTAAAACAGTTCCAGGGCGAACATGTGGAAAAGATTTGGTAACCAGGCAGGTAAATGCATTTGTTCCTTGTTTTAGTTCTCCAGGTAGAGAAGGTGCATACTGAGGGGTCTATAGAGCCAGTAATGAGTCATATCCTTCAATTTGCTGTTCTGTATCTCAGACACCTCCTAAAATTCACAGACACCCACACACACACACACACACACACACACACACACACACACACACACACACACACATACACATACAGTTCTAACCTGTTCATGACTCCATACTGTACTTCACACCTCCGGGGGTGTTTTCTGGGGAAACACATCACGTCAGTCACCAATGTCAACGCATCAATCAAGCTTCTTCTGCAAACACAGTCAATGTTTTCTGGCAGGTGTAGCCAGCAGGGGTGGTCTGCAGATGCTGACTGACAGGATGCACTTTGGGTGAGTCCCTCTGCGGACTGTCATCAAGTCGCAGAATAAATAGGGATATTTCCAGTCACAACATTTTATAGAGAACTAAAAGCAGCATACAGCCTGAATATGACTGTAGGGATTGGACCCATAACCAAATGTAAATGAGGACCTTCAATGGTAAACAAAATAGTTTTCTTTTCAGAGATTACAGCTACCATCTGCACTGGAAACTCAGTATCAGTAAAGGTTTGAGTAAAGAGGAAAAGTTCAGCTGAGGTCAGTCTACAATATGGCTGCCTGGATTTTATTGGAGTTGGCAGGAGTTTGCCATAGAGAATTAAAGCTCCATGTTTTGTGCTGCTGGCTTCGATATTGCCATTGTCTCATAAAGAGACCCTGGGAATGTTTTTCATTAAAAAGAAAAAAGATGAACATCCTTGACACTGTGTTCTGCTTCTCATGACTTAGATTTTAACTGTGGGTGTGTACGCGTACGCAGTGCAATTTTAATTTGTCATGCAAGTTTAATGAAGCGTGTCTGTGTGTGAGATCTGATTTCTAGCTGGATGAAACATGCCGTGCTGCTGGTTACAAATGATTCCGTTCTCTGCCCCAATGCCCTCAGTCTCCCTCCCTCCTCTCTGTATCACTCTTTCTCAGGGTCTTCAACACATTCTTCTAGAATTTACCATTAAAGTTTGTTGTTGTTGTCATAGAGCTGGGCAATATATCACTATTATATTAATATTGTGATATGAGGCTAAATATTGTCTTCGATTTTGGATATCGTAATATGGCATAAGTGTTGCTTACCAGACTGTTGTAACTGTTCTATTATTTGCCTACTTAGTCATTATATCCACATGATGATTATTTATCAAAAATCTCATTGTTTAATTATTTAGTGAAAGCACCAATAGGAAAATGTAGTTGATTAGCCCTGCCGTATAGGTTGTCTTCCTCTTGGCGTGCTAGGTGACGGCATTGCGCACCCCACATCCACCTGGTAGTAAAATCCAATCTGAGAGATCGGATCACAAGTGGACAGCTCTAACTACAGGCCAATTTATGGTTTTGCGTGAAATGAACGCCGTGGGTACGTATGTAGGTACGTGTAGATACAAACCAAACGCCGGACCCTACACTGTAGTCTGACATGCACCTCTCAAAAAATGTAACCACATGTTGCGCGGCGTTGCAGACCGGTACTAAACTTTTGAAATCTGATCACAAAAAAAACACGCTTTTGTAGGTAGTTTGACCCGCATGTGTCCACATTCTAATAGCTGTGACAACGGGAATGTGTCCTGTGTCCACAATAAAGACCACCTCTTCAACTGTGAGCAGAACCATGTACTCATTCAAAGTATTTCTCATGTCACAGAAACCACTGAGAGTGAGTTGTGCGTTTTGGATGTTGTTAACATACTGTTATGAGGTATCTGTGTTTGTGTTTCTGTGCTGCCTGCTCCTGGGAGCTCTGTGCAGCGCTGTTTATTTGAAAAGGCAGCCACCATACAATACAGTATATTTAGTTTCATAAAACGTCCCTGTATTCACTAGAATGTAGGATGTTACTATAGATATTCTCTTACATCGTCTCCCTTTGTCGTTTATTAGTCTCGCAATGCCAGACCCCACAGTGCTGTTAAAGCCGGCGAACTCAAAGCAGCGACTGAGAAGCGGTTTAATTTACTATAAATTCTTTACAACAAAAGTCTCCGTTATTTTGTTATTTAAATGCTTTAATTAAGCGCCAATGTTGGGTGTTTATCAGCAGCAACGTAACACACCCCCCTACAAGCAAACAGGAAACACAACATAAAGCAGAGCTAATATAGCTCAATATATCAATATATATATATAAACTCAAACCACAGATTAAGTTACTGAGCAGTCCATCCAGGATTTTGCGGCTCAAAATGCCTAATTTTGCGGGAACTTTTGTAAAGAATTGCGATGAAAGTTGTGATGTTTTTTGTATTTTTGTTGCAATGAAGTTGCAAGAGCCAGTGAAAGTTGCAATATTTTTGTATAGTTCTTTAGAAATAGAAAGGAAACTTGTTTTGGGGAGAATAAAACTATAGGCTGAGTTTACCAAAAATGTAAAGGACCTTACCAAAAAGGCTCAGGATGCTGCAAATGTTGGTATAATATGATAATAATAATAATTTATTGAATTAATCAAATTTGAACATGTCTGTCAGTGTCTTGTTGATCTTTCCATTGTTAGATAATTTCCTATCCTGGCCTAGGACACACATATTCATACGGTTTGAGAAAGGACTTGTTGGACTTTAACTTATCATTGCCCTTACAATAACGAGCATAGCTGTCCTCAATTTAGGTCTCATCTCTGGTTAATCCTGCATCCACCGTGTGTGTGTGTGTGTGTGTGTGTGTGTGTGTGTGTGTGTGTGTGTGCATGCTTCAGTCGCAGGGGGAACTGAGCAGCCCCCCAACCCGCTGCAGCCGCTTCAGCAACTTTTGAGTGAAAAATCTTTACAGCGGACGTTGATGTTAAAATGTATACAGGTTGGCAGGACGGTCTGAAAGGTTATGCACAGTCTTTTGCTGTATGTTTTGTGGTAAATGTGAGATGTTCAAGTCACACACATTTTGTCTTCATATCAGAAACAAGGAAATGAATTTGGCAACGTACGTGTGACGTCAACCTGTTCTCACTCCTGCTTGGTCATTGGCTCTTAGAGTCACATAGGGATTGGTTGAAGTTGCGGGAAACTTTGGTTATTGGTGAAATTTGCGGGAAAGTTGCGGTGATTGGTCAAAATTGCGAGTCGCACCAAAGTCACGTGATTGGTTGAATTTGTGTGAATTGTTGCAATCGCGGCATCGCGAAATCCAGGAGGGACTGTCTGGGGGCAGTGCTTTTTCAAATCATTGCACGTTTCTATTTATGTGAGAAAAAGAACTGACATTTATAAACACACACTCACACACAACCAGGCTATGCAAACGGAAATGATGTACGTGTTTATTTGCATTTAGAGCTGGGAAGTGAGATCCGATCCCAAACGATCACTCAGGATGCATTTGGACATTCTACTGCCAGGTGGGAACACATGTACCTAGAGCTGTCAACTTGTGATTCAATCAATCAGATCTGATTTGAAAACCAGGTCCGAATGGGGCCATGGTTCATATTCTCCAGGATCACCTTCAGCACAACGCGGGTCTTCTCGTAGATCAGACCAGAGATGTGCTTCACCCCGCCACGGCGAGCCAGAGGCCAGATGGCTGGTTTGGTGATCCCCTGGATGTTATCACGGAGCATTTTACGGGTTCTGGTTACATAGACAACTACCCAAAACGTTAATAATGTATCGATTCCTGATTTCCGAAACAAATCATAGAACGTGTGTGCATTAATTGCATGTCAAAAAAAATTATGTCGTTAAAGGAAATTAACATTAACTCTGAAAATATTGTTAATACACAATTTTATTGATTCCAAGGTAACGTGTATATATATTATATATATACTTTTATTTGTTTGTTTGACCAACAGTCCTAAACCAATTAAGTTACAATTGGATAAACAATGAGTTGTAAAATAGTTGCTGTTGATCAACTAATTGATTTATTGATTTCCAGTTTTCCCTCTTCCCCGTAATTTACCGTTAATTTACAGCTAATTTTGAAATTGTGTTTGACTGTATCAGCTACAACTTGTGACTTGTCATGGGGAGACTATGGCCTGCGAATGAATTGGATGGAATTCATTGCCAGGTCACTGTAAATACAATTACAGAGCTGCTGCTGGCCATGGATTATGTGCGTTTAAAAGAGAAAAACAGACTTAGTTTGGCAATTTAAAGTAGCTTGTTTTACATGATATGCTACACTGCAGTCTCTCCTTGAGTCTGGCTTTACTTAAGTCTGGATCAATGTTGGTGTAGATTTGGAAGGCCTGGACACCGGGCATCAGGCACACTGCCAGGTAGACATACATGCTTTAATATGATTGCCGCTAAGCACTTTAACAATGTGTGTGTCTGTGTGTGTGTGGTGAGACCAGCTAACATAAGTGCCTCAGAGCAGTGACGTGTGAGTGTAGGGTAAAAGGCCAGGCTTGCTGAGTGATTGCCACTTTACCCATGTTGTATGAATCAATCTTCTGTTCAGACATTTGTCTATTTAGAGACTCGCATGAATTTGATCATGTGTTTTCTAAGATTAAACCTCTATGGTAGTACTGTTTTACTGGATAGCTCTGCGGATGGTGGAGGGTGGGAGATATGTTGGCTTCTAGAATGGTCTAAGATCAGAATAGAGTCCATGACAAATTTAGTATTTATTTATCATAATATTACAAATACTATATAATATATTTCAGTGGGACAAATACAGTAACCTCTTTAAATTGTTTTTCTTCTGTTGAGATTCATGATACTGAAAGTCCTTGAAGTAGCCATCAGTTTAAGTGGGTAAAAATCTACAATATTGAGATTAATTTTATATTTGATCCTTGGCTTTACATTATTCTGCTTATAGCACAAACTAAAGCTATGCAGTATGTGTGAGTGCTTAAGTGTGTGGATGGGGTTATTTACCTGTGCAAATGCTTGTTTGTCTATGGTTTGGTGTGAATTAGCTGACACACTGTAATCTCTCCGTCATCAAAATACACCACCTTTACATCTGGGTTCTCCAAACAACATATTTCTCTCATCTATGCAAGGTTTTACATAGATAAGAATAAGTTTGTTACAAAAAAACACACACAGAGCTTATCGAGAGAAACATTGTGAAGGACTCCGCACAGACAAGAAAATGTTTGTGTGTTTCCACTGCAAGCTATTTCTTTTCATTAGTCACCCTACCTGTCCGTGTTTTCGTTCGCTATTGTGAAGCAGAGAGAGAAATGACAGTTTGTGGCAGTAATCCCCCTCACTGATCCTTTCAGAAACAACCAACTGTCTGGCCCACCGCCAGGCTCTCGCCTTAACACGCCTGCTTTTGATACCTGAAGGCTGGTCTGTAAGCTGACACCCAAAGTGGCATTTTCTACTTCCCACAAACCTCAGATCAGACGCTGAGTAGATAAACGCTATTTATTATTTCCCTCAGTTGATAAAATGTTGGCTTGCAGGTGAGCTGAGGTGTTGTACCCTGTGTGTTAATGCACACTATAGCACACACTAAGTGCTAATATTTGCAAAGCTTACACTTCGTCATGTTATTTTGCCCCTTTCCTGTTAAGGACAGGTCAAACTGATAGGATTCTATTGTTTGAGAACATATGGCGTAAACAAAGACTGACTTGTAAACTACTTCTTCAGACGGGATCCTAGTACAGTAGGTGTCATCTGTCTATAGCTTATCCAATCAGTGTTGGTTCAGCCTTTTTAAAAATAATGCTCTCTGTCTTAAAGTGCTCATATTGTGCTCATTTTCAGGTTCTTAAATGTATTTAGAAGTTGTACCAAAAAGGTTCATGTGGTTTAATTTTCAGAAAACACCATGTATTTGTTGTACTGCTCATTACTGCAACGCCTTCTTTCACCCTGTGTGTTGAGCTCTCTGTTTTAGCTGCAGACTGTGGCATCACACTTCTGTCCAATCTTTGTTGCGAGTCTCACATGCGCAGCAAGTACTGCTAGCTAGTCAGTTGCCGAGTATGAGGGCAGCTAGGTGAGCATAACAACGTGTTACAAAGTGACTCACGTTAGGACTACAATAGAGCAGTTTGGAGCAGTTTGTGTTTTTTTCTAAAAGATGGTGAGTCCCTTTGGGGTGGACTTTGGGCTTTTTCACTTTGTCAACCTATAACATGCACAAAAAAGATATAAAACACAATAAAGGAAAGGGAAAGACCAAAAAAACATAATAAGAGCACTTTTAGAGCACAGCCGTTGCCAAAAAGATGACTTTGATTAGTCTTGCTCTATAAATCTTCCATTCTTCTTACAGTCAAGCCTGGGCCTGGGTTATAGTTTTTATATTCTATTACATGCAATGATGATTCTCATTTATTATCTTTCATCTGACAGCTTTGCAAATTAAAGTTGTTTTGTATTTTTTAAGCCTACATCTCATTCTAGTCTTGTTAGGGCTTATGCCCTGTTATGTGTATTGGAGCTGTGTGTAAGCTAAAAGAACTATTATTCTTGACTTTTTTTGACTCACAGCAATTACCAAATGTAATTTTCTTTGTCAGAAACTGAATGCCACCTTTATTTGAGTAAATGTAGTCCTTTTTCCACTGGTTGTGCTTTGCGAGAAGTATTAAAGTTTATAGACCTTTGATTTATGGACAATCTGGCCTTTTTAACACCTAATATGAATTGACCTCTTTGTCTAATGGTGGTTCTGACTATGGGGGTTAACGCATGCAGAAAAGGCCATAGACAGACACACAAAACAGGCACACACACACACACTCTCAGACATACATAAGGCTGGAGTAGTTTATAGGGTGGCAATAAAAAGAAATGTGTGAAATGGATCCAGTGTGCGTTATAGTGTTTTGGAGGCTGTGTTTTCTTAGAGATGAAGAAATGGACCCACCCAGAGTGTCATGTTTAAATAAAGATTATTTGTTTGAGTTAAATTTTCCAACTCTACAGGTGGGAATCTGTACGACCTGACCCTCCACTTACAAGATCTAATAAAATGTGCAATCCTTGGCTGGCAACTTGCGTGTCTATATTACAGAAAACACAATGTTTTAAAGTCACTGTGTATTCCTCTTTTGTATGACTTAATTTATGTTTCAGTTCTTGATACATCAAATAAAATGAGGACAAACATCATGTCCATGAAAGCTGCTCAGCATAAAGAACAGATGACTAAGTTATAGCTAAGGATTTTATATAAATTTAAGGAAGCGTGTTTATTTGATTCTGTTGGATACCACTTCAGAAGGACAATAGAAGTCCTTTTTGTAAATGAACATAACAGGTGTACATGGTAACCTAAGCTCCAGTATTCAGCCTGCAGCCTCAGGGAATGACTGTTCTGTGTTTGTATGAAATTAAGTCCAATTCCCTCTCTTTAACATTAACCATACTTATGTAAAGGAGCCAATATATTGTTTTCTTACTGTGTGTGTGTGTGTGTGTGTGTGTGTGTGTGGATTGTAGAGCTGTGTTACCAGCCCCATCTGTGAACGTGAATCATCTAACATCAACCCTCAATTTCAGGTAAGAGCAAAATGAAGTGAGTCAAATACCCTGTTTGCTTCATTATTATTATCTCTATGAGGGCCAGAGTTCTTTGGGCTGATCACATGGCAATGTTTTCCCATAAATACTGCAAGGAGTTATTGGATTACTGTTTTGGTCAAATAGGATATACTGTATTATGCGTGTGTACGTATGTGTATACATGCGTTTTAGATGGCACTTACTTTATATTCCATTTTCATGGGAAGTGCCCTCAGTGAAATGTGTTTATATACTGTACCAACCATAGAGTATTGGACCACAAGTGTGCAGGATGATTTTTTATTAGATAATCAATAATGGAGCAATACCATTAAAGTTGGAAGCACACAAATCACTAAAAATACAAAAGCATATGGATGAGATTTGATAAAGTAACAGTAGATTATTGGTGTGGTCCATTATTGTTGTCCTACAAACTCTCATCAAGAGAAAATTGAAGCGCAGGGAAACCCTTGATTTTGCAGCATACCAAGCTAACCTAAATAGCCTACAGTGTGCAGCTACAGTAAGTCCCTGAAGGAGGACAGCAGTGAAGGTAGAGTCAGTCTCACGTTGCTTGTTTCTCTGAAATCCAAACTTGCCAAGAGCAACATAAAGATAGTGACACCATGTCCTTTACAAATTACTGTATATTTCACTTGTCCTAAATATCTAACTTGTAGGCCATCAGCGGTATTTCACTACTTTTTCCTCAAGCACATTGTCTATAAACAGAATTTTGTGTTTTTGAGCAGTGACTCTGCACAAACATAAGAGTGACTTTTAAAAGGGAGATAGTACTATAGCTTGTAGAAAATGTACTTTTAGATTATTATTTTTTTTTACATCTGTTGAGAGTTTGGAGGAAAACAAAAAAGAATTGTAAAGACTGCTTGTTTGCAAATGTTTGTTCCCATTGGGACAGCCATCTGTAACATTAGCCCAAGTGATTTAGCATCAGTTGCCAAGTAAAAAGTTATTGGTATCTGGGAGCATTTTATAGCCAGCTGCATGGACAACTACAGCAAGTAAAAGCCCCATGAGCTGAAGCAGGGGTATTAAGCATATGAATGCCTTGTAAATGCATAATCACATGCTTGTCAAGCAACCTAATGTCATTCACTGAAACCAAGCCTGGCTCTCAGAGTATGGAGACATGTATAAATGCATCAATAGCATTCATGGATTGAATGGATTGTATAGAAGTGCTCAACTAAGTAATAGAGGTCCGTGCATGTGTAGCAGAAATGCTGTCCACAGCACACCTGGCATCTGGACAAGTGTATTCTCCACCAGTGCATATGTGTTCCTTAGAGGACACTGGGCCATTCAGTCAGGGACGGCAGGTGCTGTTAACCACAGATTTACATATGGATGCTTTAAAGGACCACACGTTAGCCAGCAGTTTGGGATATGTTGAGCAGATGGTACTTGGTTAACATAGTGAAGTGAAGGATAGGCTCTCAGTGGTATTCTTTTGAAACTGATAATGCCTAAAATATGAAGCGTCCTTACTGATTATGTCCACATGTGTGTGCACAAAATGCTGACTAAGGTTGCATCCACTCAGTAGGATGCCATCATCATGTTTGAGAGGGTTGTGTACTGAGATTGACATTAAGACATTTTTATGGAAGCGATGTTTACTGTTTTTGAGGTTATGGTATCTTTATCCTGTGTTGTGCTATGAGTCAATACATTACAGGTTACCTTGATCCATCTGGAATATAATATTACTCTAAACCAAGCAATAGCACCAATAATAATAATAGTAATAATAATAATTTGTCAATGCAGTACAGAATTTGGCCTACAATGAACTCATCTAACCGATTCAATAAAGCTTATTTTAGGTGGTATATCACTCTTTAGGATAGGCGGCCCACCTTGACTGCCTAGTTGTTGAGGAAACGCTGCTGTGTGGTGTCTGTATTAAACAGCAGCATGGAACCTTTGAGTGGGAGACGCATGTTTCAGCAGGGCCATTACTGCTGAAACATGAGAAGGGGTTTCACATGTACAACCGCATGTACATATGCACGCAAATGCATGTATGAACCGACGTGCACACACACACACACACACACACACACACACACACACACACACACATACACACACACACATGCTGTGTGCTGTGTGTGTGTGTGTGTGTGTGTGTGTGTGTGTGTGTGTGTGTGTGTGTGTGTGTGTGTGTGTGTGTGAATGAAGAGAGGGAAGTAGCTATTGGTGAGGTCATGAACTTGTAAATGAAAAAAGAAGTGTACTTCCGCTTTTCCATTACATCTCCTCCATGGACTTCTGTTGTGCATTAGTTGTAGATACCAACCAGATTGTGCATAAATACTCTCTTCAATGGATAAAATCTCTTCCTATTATTTCTCCTGAGAGACAAATATAAAAAATCGGTTAATTTCTATTGCAGTCTTTGGCTTTGTCATGATAGGGTTTTTTCAGTTATGGTGAATGGCGTTTTTAAACTTCAGCAGCAGCCTTTAAACACTGAGACCTTTGATATTACTTATACTAGATGAGAAAAGAGGGTTGGAAAATAAGAGAAAAAAAAGACATCACTGTTCATATTTATGAATGAGTATTCTAATGTACAGCTCCTTGACAACACTTAACCATCTAAACATTTGTGGCTCTAGCAGTGAATGGGGATGCATGTTGTTTGTCCCCAAGGGGGCACCATACTTACATAGTTTTCTTCCACCTGTTGCAATCAGATGACCATCAATGGACAATTCAAGTAAAAAAGGTTGAATAACAATTATGTTCACCTTATGCATGTCAAGTGTTTTTTCCCCTCTTTGTACACTTTCTAGTATGTGTACAACCAGTAAGGGAGTATTGTAGTTAAGCTTTTTATTGAGTTTGTCTGTATCTTTATCTCTATCTGTCTCACACACAGCTGCCCATATGCTTCAGCAGCCTACTAGCCTTTAAAAGCAGAAGAAAGTACTTAGTGGTCTAAAAGAGGGAGCAGTGTGCTTTGTCATAATCCTGTTTGGGCTAGAACAGACTTCTAAATAAACTGCTGCAATGGGACACCACTGTTTACCAGCAGAGAGGGGACTGTATTCAAAGTGTAGCACTGTTGTCTCTGTGGTCATTCAGCTGTGATGAACCCAAACAGAAAGAGCACTGGCAATGTGTACTGCAGTGATGAAAGTAAAGGCCTCTTTACAGTCGCCGACCTGTCGCGCGCCAATGTGATGTCAAAATGACGTAGATCTCGCTGGTCACTCTCAGAGCGGCTGCAAGTCTTGTAAACTTACTAGGTTAAGATGAGTTCATTTATGGTGAATGAAAGACTTGACCCGACGAAGTAGGTCATCGAATCATTGTGCAGACATTCAGTATTCAGAGTGCTTCTCTTCTTCTCCTCTTTTTCTTCTTCGTCTTGTCCGTAGAAATAGCAAAGTTGGTAGTATTTCCTCAGTTCTGTTCAGGAGAAGACTGCCACTAGCGCGCGACCACCACGCACAGATAATATGATATCCTTAGTACTGTAAACAGTCTTAGTCCAAAACGAGGCCCGACATGAAAACAAACTAATCACTTCTGCCGCAATAAGTCAGTACACAGGCTGTAGGCTGCATCATATAGCTCTGAATAACTAATGTTTTTTGTTTAATGATTTCTTCTTTATTTTTTATAAAGGCAGCTAGTTAGCTTATCATAAAGACGTAAAAGAGGGGAAATGTCTAGCCTGTTTCAAAGGTAAAAAAACAACCTATCAGCACCTCTAAAGCACACTAACTAACACTAATAGTCTGTTACATCTTGTCTGTTTGAATCTGTATATAATGTACGTTTAAAAACGTACCTTATTACTGTTACAGAACAAGTTATGCGTATTTTAAATCTTGTCTACATTAAGAGTATGGAGAAAAAATACTAACTGACATACCAAGCCCAAAGGTTTGATCCACTTCCCTCCACATCTCAGCACGCATAAACACATACATGTGTCAAACCAAAATGTAGACACACACACACACACACACACACACTGACCTTGAGGGTGTTAGCGTTGCTGACGTTTGTTTGGACAGTGCTTCAATTCCTCAGACTGCTGCGAGGTCACATGGCTTGACATCAAAGAGAAGAATGTCTTCCTGGGCGACACAGAGCTCTGCTGTTTATTCTAAAAGTCTCGCTCTCAGTCTGCGGCGGTAGCTACTGTCTTCTGCCTTGCCTGTCTGTCTGGTTACCTATGTCTCTTTGTCTCTGTGTCTTTGTATATATCTTCACAACTGTCTTTTCGTGTCATCTTGGTCTCAGTCACTCCCTTTATTTGTTGTCCCATCACCTCTTAGGTAAAAATTCTCTATTTTTTCCGGCTTTAGCAGAACAAAATCCCTTGTGTGCTTTCACTGCAGAGAAAGATGATCTATGGGCTACAATGGAAAAGCATTTGTTGCCTTCCATATTATGTTGACAGCCCACTGCTTGTTGGCCAATTTTCACTTGAATGCCTTTTAGCGAAAATTGGTGATTGCTCCATTTATCTCCATTTTAAACAAATGCTGTTTTGTTTAGCAACACTTCTTTAAACCACAGCCAACTGAAATATGGTTGAGAAACACATAGTTGGTCTTTGTGGTTTGGAGTGTTTTCCACCTGTCTTTTATGACTTATTGAATTCATCTTCACACAACAAGTCTAGTCAAGATGAAGTGACGTGTTCTTTCTTTCCTGGCTATGGATGAACTTGGTAAAAACACAATGGGAAATGAGAAGCAGAACATGAGGACATGTGGACTACAGTTACAGAACTTGAGTAAATCTACACAGCATATTATTAAAAAGCAAAGTTTGTGTTTAGTGGGGAACTCTGAAGAAACACTCTTAAAATCCATTTTGTGAGATCTATATTTAATAGTCTGATAGTAAGTTGGTACCAAGCTGTGTCTTCACTGCAGAGTAATTTATGTGCATGGTTAACTGTGAGGTTTTCCCCCCAGGGATGTGTTTTGTTTTGATGTCCTCCACTCCAGCCAGATGAATGGCAACATGGAGAGACGAGAATGGGGGGGGGGCCTCTTTGGACATAGTAAAGGACACCTGTGGGGCTTACGGGGGGGCCTCTGCATGATGGACAGGGTTCCGCTTCAGGTGGCAGTAATTTCTCTAAGCCATGGGGAGCGGTATTGGGGTCGGATTTTGTGTGTGTGTTAGCGGGCTGAGATTGTGTGTGTGTGTCTTCCTGTTTGTCAGAATTTTGAAAAGAAGGTAGTTTTGTCACTGTGACATTAATGTGTTGCTGTGTTTTGTTTCTGTTTGTTTTAGCTTTTGTTTCCTAATCATTAAATAAAGCTACTGGTTTATTTAAGCGTGCATGTGTAATTGTATGCATACCCTGTGTGTGTGTGTATGTGTGTGTGTGTGTGTGTGTGTGTGTGTGTGTGTGTGTGTCTGTGTGTCCGATCTCTTAGACAGTAATTGCTTCTAATACCACCGGGAACACCACACAGATCGTGACAGAGTCTCACCCACAACTAATGATTATGTAAATACGATAACCATCTGAAGACATGATTGTGTGTGTGTGTGTGTGTGTGTGTGTGTCTGTGTGTCTGTGGGTGGGTGTCCTGCCTAATATACTTGTGTCTCTTATCATGTAGACATCGGCTGTTAGACAAATGTGGCATTGTTTAAGGCTGAGGTAGAGCCGTGTGTGTGTGTGTGTGTGTGTGTGTGTGTGTGTGTGAAGTTGTGCTTTACTAGTTCCGGGACTCATCTGTTCTGTGCACCTGATACTGAGCTGGACTGACGGACCTGGAGAGGTCCAGGTATTTTAGATTAGAAGACAGGAGCTTGTTATTAAATGTCACAGGCCGATCTTCTAGAATAACCAATAATGTTCCAATGACTACCTCAGCCTCTTCACACACACACACACACACACACACACACACACACAGACTATGTATGAGAAATTAGATGGGAACAGGATGAGAAAAGAAAATTATTAGTCATGAATTGGGGTGAAATGCCAGCATTTTGCAGCTGTACCTGAAGGACACACTTCATTTGTACAAATCAGTACAGACGCATTCTTTTATCCTCAGTGTACACACAGACACACACACACACGTCAAGGGTCTTTTTGTGCTCTTCAGGGAGTAATTACAAGATTGAGTTACATTGAATGACTTGAGCTGTTGTTGATACCTTAACAAATTTAACTGCATGTTCCGCTTACAACCCTCACCTTGATTACCTCAAGCATCATTTCAATAAGAGCAATGAAACAGCTGTTCAACATAAAGGGATTATTTTATTCAGAATTCAAAAAGGAGTTTAGAATGACTTTAAAACTTAAAAAATGTAAAGGCACCTTTTATTGGTTTAGACATATAGGCTGAACATGGCACATAATGAATGGACACTTTTTTTTACTATCTTTGATTACGATAATGTGGAAATTTAAGGTGCTGTTCTCAATATTAGGAATGGGATTGCCTCCACGCGGCTCTCCATTCTTAAACCATTCTTTAACGGCATCTGTAACTAGGCAGCAGCTGCAGGAATGTATAAAAGACCATCCAGATCATGACATGATGATGACTGGGAATGATTCACTGAGACACAGACATCAACAATCAACACCTTTTAAAAGTAATATGACACTGCCAAAAAAAATATATATATATATTATTCCTGTTTTATCCATTAGTGAGCTACAATGATACAATGAGGATATCTGTTGTAATGCTGTACGCTCCATTTAAATCAACATCATGTGGAATCAATCAAAGAGCATGTAATATAAGAATGGGGAGGAATTGACAAACAGCACAGTGCAACACTCAAACTAATGCATACATTTGTGTACACACACAGACAATCAAATTAGATTGTGTGTTGCAATGTCAATGTTTGCTGCGTGTTATTCCCCCCCCCCCTTTCCTATCATCCTACAGCTATCATAAACACAATAATACCCCTAAAAAAGAATGGTAAAGCATAGAAAGTGTTATTCATAAGTCAAAGTGCATGATTTAAAGAGATCTTTCTCTCTGCCATTTGTTAAACAGATGTGCGATTGATGTTCAGATCAGATGATTTTTCTGAAGTCGTTTGTTTCTCTGTAGGATTCCTTGCTGCCATTTGATGTAGCTTGTCATCCTTTAACATGGCACAACATAACTAATATTAGTATTAGTAATATTTATATACCTACTGCTATTGTCTTTTTTTTTTTTTTAGTCCTATTTGTTGATGCAGATGCAAACTCACACTGCCGATCAGTTTGCTGCTTTGATGTGCAACAACTGCACACAAATGCACAAAATGTGTCAGAGCCGTAAGCTTGGAGTGTAAAGGTCATTCTGAGGGGTCAGAGTGTCAGTCTTGTGTTTCAGCTATAGAGGAGGGCCTCTGTTGCACACTTAATGGACACTGCGAATGGTGTCTTCCAAGAGAGCAAGAGAGGGATATGGTGGAAGTCAGGAAAGAAGGAAAAACAGAATAAGAAGACCACGAAAAAAAATCGTAATGACGTGTTAGGGTAATGCAGTGGGTATTTTGGCCACATATATGTCCACATATATTCATTTACATATATATGTAGAGTGTGAATACTTGTACTGGAGTGGTCAGAGTGGGAGTGTATGCATGAATGAATGCATGTTTTGTGTGTTAGGTATGTCTGTTTCTCTCAGTACATAAAGGGTCCATGGTGGGAATACGAGTACAAGTACCTGCAGTGAAGTTAAGGATCCCTGAATAGTGAATGCTCTATATTTGGGAGCTGGACCGAGGCTACTGACCCTAATACTGACCCCACACCTGTGCTGTGTGTGTGTCTGTGGACATGGTAGGAGTGCATGCGTGATTTGAATGACTGCTTCTGCCTTTCTTTTTTTGTGAGCATGCAAGTGTGTGTATTGTGTATTCCTTGTTGTCAGTGGAAGTTACTTTTCAAACTAACTAGTAACTACTCCAGTACCTACTGTCAATATGAACCACTTATATAATAATTTTAAATTGTTATAGGAATGAAAATATGTGGGGTACGTACACAGTTACCAAAAACAAGTTAAGAAAGCATGCCTAACATGCAAAAAGATAATAATTTACCCCAACATATAGTTACCATGTTAACAATGTGCATCTGAAAGGTGAAGACAATTTTTTTTCTTCCTTAAATCAAACTACTTTCTTAGCACAAAGTTGACACAAAGTCAATGTAAAACTCCTACACTTCTTCCCATAGCCTAACTAAACTAGTAAAATATCAAAGTCAAACATTTAACTGAATAAATAACAGAGAAATAATGCTATTACTGTATAAGTATTTTTAATTGTTCCTTGAACAGAGTTGCATATTACAGACATTAAATCTCAATTTAGCAAACCCACCATAAGCAGCTGTTCACTCCTTTTTTATCTGTTCAGTACTTACTGAAGTTGCCTCTATTCCTGCAGTGTCTGTAATGAGGTTTTTTCTTTCTTTTCTTTGATAGTTTTACAAGAGTGTAGTATGGTTTTCCTATTAAAGTTAGACTAAGTAGACCTCCGTAGCTTTTGTGTGAGAGTGTGTCTGTGCGAGTAATCACTGTCAGCCAATGCGTGACCAGTCTCTCAGTTCTTGTTCCGTATTTAGGTCTTAGGGTTCAGAGGTCATGGGGGTCGAGAGGCAGTATGAATGACTGCCTGTTATCAGGTGGCAAACAAAAGAGTGTGTGTGTGTGTGTGTGTGTGTGTGTGTGTGTGTGTGTGTGTGTGTGTGTGTGTATTTAAGAAAGAGGAACAGGAAACAAAGATTGACTGAATGACAGAATGAAAGCGATGGAGACAGAGAGATCTTGATAGGTGGACATATAAACACAAACAGGAGACAGATGCATACAGGCTGGCACAATAAAAAACAAAACGCTGACAAAATGATATGCTGACTTTGCATCAGCAGCCACAATAACATCCTTCCTTTTTTCCTTTATTTTCAAGCTTTTTTCCACCACAATACTCATTTAATCCCCACCATCTTGCCACATTTCATATTTCCTCCACACTGTTCACATGATTGGTTTACCAATTTATTTTCCCATTTAATGATTACATTTAAAACAAGTAAAAATGGTTTAGGCTTAAAATTGTGATGTCACCAATATGTATGTGCATTAATACAAATATGCTTACAAATACGCCTGCCTACTTTTTATAAAATCCACATAATGTGTAAAAAAGTATTGCAAAAAAGCTAACCGTGTAATAGAAAGTATGGATACTAACCTCAACTTTTGCAAAGAAAAGCTGCTTTTTGGTATTTCCACTTTTTGTATCTTCTTGTCAATAAACAGCCATTTGAAATGAAGTTATGGCTTCAGATTATATAAGAGATAGTAAAGGAATGGTAGTAGTACAATTGTACAGATATTTTAGGGTTTAGGGTAACTCTAGGGTTCAAACTTCTTTGGGATAAATGTGGATCTGTCAGGGTTTTTTCTTTCTGTCATGGTCTATTCAAATCTTAGATTTGAAATCAATAGTCTATCTGTATCCCTTCTCTCTGTTTTCTGTCCTTTATCCTCTCTCTTATTAATCACTCTCTTCTCCTGAACCCTTTCCCCCCTCCTTTCATCTGTTTCTCCCTCATTTCATGCCTCCTCCTTTCTTTTCCCTGCTAATTGCCAATTGTAGCATCCCGGGAGCGGGGAGCTCATTAATTGGTGAAGAGGAGACAGGTGGCGCCACTATGTTGTGATGCTTCTCATTAGTGTGTGTCAGTGTATTGTGTTCATGTTGTGTTTGTGTGTTCATGACATCCACTTCTGCATGTCTGTACAAGTTTTGCCTTGTTTGTGTGTGAAAGTATGTCTTCATATTGTTTGTGTATGTATGTCTATGATTCCTACATGCATGTGACTGTGTTTGCGTGTGTGTGATTGTGTGTGTGTGTGTGTGTGTGTGTCTGTGTGTGGTGCCCCTGCTTGTTGGCGGTGCGGAGCCCCTTCTCACTGTAATCTCTTTGTTTATGCAGTGCGAAAAGGGCCTGGCGGGGGCATGAACTCCCCACGCTCTCATCCCACTGGGCCACTCACCCCTAGTAGACCCACATGCCCCCCCCGCCACCCTTCCTGACACCCCGCTTTGCTCCCATCACCTCCCCCATCTGACTCAATTCCTAGCCATTTCTGTCCTCCCTCCCTGTGTCCCGTTGTCCCTCCTTCCTGTCCCGCTTTGTTAACATCAGAAACTTAAGCTGTACATTCTGCAAGAGGTCAGAAAGATGCACCTAACTATACTGTAGGACACCATATTTTGTTTTTTCCAAAAGTGTTAGGCAATGTACTCGAAAATGTGTACATTTACTGATTTACTGACCATCCAGCAGCAGCTAGCTTAGCCTCTTTGACTGCATACAGTTCTTCAGAAGTTTCAGCTGTGTGATTCCTTAGTGTAGGTGTACCTATTGGTAATGTAATATAGCAGCTAGGAACATACAACATGTGAATAACACAACTTTAAAAATTACTGTAATTGCATTTCTCCTCTTTTGGTGGTGGCTAACACCTCAAGGTGGCATGTCCCGGCCCAGTCTGTCCGCAGAGTGCACAGAAACCAAACTGAAATAGTCGACCCTTATAAATCAAAATAATGAACAAATAATGGCTGTGCAAAGCCAGAAGACCGTAACTCAATTTTGGTCAAAAATGAGTTATTGCCATTTTGTGGACAAATATCTTGAGTCAAATGTATTGTTTTGGGGAGAAAATTGTGTGCTGTCTTTTCCGTAACTTCAAAAGTCGTAGAGATGCCAAGGCAGAGTGCCGTAACATCAGTTACGGTTCTTTGACTTTCTTTAAATTGAGTTAAGGTACTCTGCCTTTGTTTTGCTGCCCATCAAAATGAAGTTACTCTTACTAGTTACTCGGAGTTACAGTGTTACAGGCTAGCTAATCCATAGATATACTGACAGTATATTTATGACTGTTATTGATCTCACAACGTGACTTTTTCCCCAAAGACAGCGTTGTGGAGAGTGAAACGGGAGACTAGAAAAAGGTGTTCAGGTAGTGTGTTGTTAGGGGGGCTACAGTAAATAATAGGCTCCTATTATCTAAAAGATTTTCAATGTAATGGCTCAATATCTAAATGATTTTGACAATGTGGATGAGGTCGTTAACATGGCTGTCCGTATTCATTTGAGCCAGATTATAGGCTATCTACCAGCCTTTAAATGCATCTCTACTCACATGTTTAGTTTTGGTATTGCGGATCTAACGTTAAGTCACACTGGACACAAAACCCAGCTAAACCAGACAACATGCCCTGCAGCTTCAACCACAATTCGTTCGGATACAAATGCTACATTTTGGAAGATAGATGGGAATCTGAACAGCACTGCCCGCACTGTGCACACACACACACACACACACACACACACACACACACACACACACACACACACACACACTCACACACACACACACACACAAACCCTGACTGGGAAAGATACCGCTACGCTCGTTACTGTAAGTAGACTACAATAAAACCTAAAAGTAAATACGTATCAATACCACTCACCTGTCTACAGACATACACATGTAGGAAGTGATATATTTCAATCTGATCCGTCTGGGCAGTCCACTCTCGTCCACCGCGCTGTTTACACACACACAGCTCAACTCTAGCCTACTCTATAATATCAACATTTTGACAAACAAACTAAAACAAAAGCTGTCGCTTTGTGGCCTTGCTGTTTATCTTGAAATATGGACAAAATCTTGTAAACTGAACTGCTGGCTCCACTAATCACCCTCTCTGCTGGAGCATTTATGGATGTATTATAAGACAAACAAACCAATGTGGCTACTTAATACGCACGTGAAGGACGCTATGTTTATGTTCACGTGTTCATTTAGGATGCTAGTTGTATTCAGGCCCTCTGCAAAATGTCATTGATGACCCCTGACCTAGGACTAGGTATAAATTATGTAAATTAGCACAATGATGTGATATTAGGCCTAGACGCAATTTGTTTGGATTGACATTGATGAAAATATTATGGTATATACACTCACTTACCACAATATTAGGAATACCATTTATACCATAACATAGGATGAGAAATAATTGTTTTATTATCATTTTATACAACAATATTGAATAGGGCAATAACATACAGTAGGTGATATGGGAGTTGAAAAGCCACTTTGTGACCTTCATATACAAATAAATTTCTTCTCATTTACATTATTTTATATTTACGTTTATATTATGCTAAGCATTACTGTGCCATGATGACTAGATTTTATGTAGATGTCATCATTAACATGATAACATGATAACATAACCCGATTTGATTTAATGATCAGAAACCAAGTGAGTGACAAAATGGAATACAAAGGCAGAGTACAGTAACTTCCAAATAAGGGTCAAAGGTCAAGTTTGAGTTTAAGATTTGTATGTAGATAAATAACTTAAAAAAACCTTGTAAATAATTTGTAATACATTTGTAATATTCTGCCTACAACTCATTTGGCTGGACAGCAAAATAAGTTTAAAGTAATTTTTCTCAGTGTACACTCTGGCAAGTTAAGGTCTTTTTGGCTTTATAGGGCAGAATACTGGGATAAGTAACTATAATGTCAGCACTTAACTGTAATGTCTTACTAAGTAATGTGTTGCTTGCCATTCACAGCCCTACTCCATGCGAGATCGGTGTCAGCAGAAAATTCATCATAGCATTTAATAAAAAATCTGGTGAATGTAGTAAACTTAATCAATGAAAAACCGCAAAAGATTATTAATGCTGGTTTCATAACTGAATTTTGGTTTTAGAAAAAGATTTCTGTTCAGTATTCTTTATTTATTCAAAATACTAACATCAATAACTAACTTTAAATACATTGCCATCAATAGTCGTGCTTCCATTCAGATATTTTTCTGCGTGTTTTGAAGTATCGCAGTAGAAAAACTGAATGGAAACGGCTAAATTTGATACAACTCTCTCAATTGGGCAAAAACGTTTGCTTGAGGTGTTTTTTGCCTTTGTCAAAAACAAGTTGTTGAAATGGGATACGGAAACTATCACGGTACTGTGGCGGACTCCAATGCACGACAGGAAATCACAGCTAAGTACTTTTATTGTTCCAAGAACAATGCAAGCGAAGGTATAGCAGGAGCAGGCAACAATCATCGTCAATAAACAGGCAAAAGTCCAGCCACATGGAGGTAGGCAAAGGTACAACGGGAGCAGGCAATAATCGTAGTCAGGAAACAGGCGAAAGTCCAAAAACGCAGAGGAAACAAACACAAAGGAAAATGCTGGAGAGAGTGACATATGACAACTACAATCTGGCAACTGTGAGTAGGAATGGTGAGTATTTAAGCACTGGGATATGGGAAGCTGAAAAAAAACATGTGAATCAAATTGGAGGCGGAGCTGGTAATCATACGGGCGGGAAAGCAGACAAAGGGCGGAAGACAAAAGACCTGAAATGAGAGCGGGTGATTACTACAAAATAATACCGGAAACACTGATAACAATTAAACACGTAATAAAAGCATGGAAAAACCTGACAGAAACGACTTTCCCAAATAAGTTCTGATGTAGTGAACATTTAACTCACAAGACCGATCAGCTGTTTTCATTTTCAGCGTTTTCTCGAAACTTGAATGTCTTAATCCTGCCGACAGCATGAGACATGGTCAATACTCACGGACATGAAAGAACAGTTAGCTTGAAAATTGAACAAAATTCTTGAAGAAATCTCTCCATTTTTCTTTCGTATTGCAGATGGGTTAGATGCGGTTAGATGACCCGGGTGACTTGTTTTGTTTTGTTCTAGTTAGCAATCTCCACTTCTTCTCTGTAGTACTACTGGCAACAACACCCATGCTTAACCTATAGCGCCAACTGTTGACCAAACTACACTGTAGCCTATGTATTCGCTCCAATCCAGTTGATGGAAACACACCTATTTCACTTTTTTCTTGCCACATTTTAACACTCGTGTTGTCTTCCCATCAAAAATCAAAAATCAAAACTTTTGTTCACGCTTTTTATCAATGTTTTAAACTTTTTCTTACATTTTTGTTCATTTTTTCAACACTTTTGACGCTTTTTTTCAACGTTTGTCCCTTTTTTTTGACGTTTTCAACACTACGTAACACTAACTTATTAACTTTAGTTTTACAGTTATCTTTTGAATTTATGTTCAATAAACCTCATTTATAGGAAATTATGCCTAATGTTCGAGTTAGAAAAGCTAAATTAAAATTAAAGGATTGTATGTTGATGGATAATCACAGACTGGAATATGTCAACTTTTACTCAATACTTTTTCAAAACGACTTCAATTGTTTTCCCAAATAAATATAGAATTGAATAAGACACCCCAAAATTACTGAAAGTAGAGATTTGTACTTGCCAAAGAGCGTTGTGTGGAATCAATCATGTTATTTTGGGTAATGACAATTGAGTAGTTAAAATAACATTGATATAGGAAAACGGGTCAATTTGACCCAAGGACAACATGAGGGTTAAAAGTTTGATCAAATTTGTCATGACAACTGAATGGAAAAAGCTATTCATTTTTATTTCTCTTTCTTTTTCTTCATGTATCTTCCATTCTTTGCTACAGAGTGTCTGTTTTAATGAAATTACATACTTCTCCCCCCATTAATTTTGGCCCTCACCTCTAACCTCGCTCACATTGCTCTCCTTTGAAGTCGTCAGTAAAACAGCGTTTTCAATCTCCGGCAGTATTTATGATTGTTTGGTAAAGTCTATGAGAAAGAATTACAAAGCACCAGTGTTTTGCCTAACAGATGGTATTATTGGTTGGTCAAATGGCGGCCTTTTGTCAGGTCTAGAGGAGCTGGTGGTGTGGGCAACGATGTGTGAATAAGTTAGTGTCTGTGTTCATGTTTGTGTGTCTGGATTAGTGGACGTGTCTTTGAATGTGTGTGTCCATGTGTTTATGCAGGTGTGGGGGTTACTGTCGGTTTGTAGGTCAACCCCCTGCCCCCGGTGTCACCTTGCTCTGTTTGGCCCTAAACAGCCACCATAACAGGTCTCTTCTCTTCTCTTCTCTTCTCTTCTCTTCTCTTCTCTTCTCTTCTCTTCTCTTCTCTTCTCTTCTCTTCTCTTCTCCAGGCTCACTGTTTTGTCTTTTGTCTCTAATCCTCTGTACTCTTCTATCTTTTCACTGATAATTTAATTATTGCATTCAATAAGCGATCCTTCTGTAAACTAGTCTGCATAATGTTTTCAGATAATTTTATGGTGCTTCTCTTTGAACAGTCAGTTGGTTAAAACATTGTTTTTTTCCATTCTGAACTGTTTTGTTTTAGACGATATTAATATTTCAATATGATAACTTTATGAAATATCCAAAACACACAACACTCATGCGTAAGAATAATTAATCATTGTGCTTGGCATGTGTGAGTGTGTGAGACAAAGAAAGAGAGCAACAGTGACTATGACAAGCAATAGAGACAGAAAGGTTTTATTGGGCTTCGCTATTCTTGGCTGCAGGAACAGTTGTCAATGGCCATTGGAACACGTGTAGCTCTTTTATTAGCGTAAGCTCCCTCTTTAGGTGGTCCTCACCACCTATTCAGGGCAAAATGTTTTGAATGGGCAGAACCCCATGCTTGTAAATCAGTGTCCTATGGCATCCCGGAAAGTGAAGCAAAAGAGCTGACATAGATAAAATTAGCATTAACAACTTTAAGTGATTTAGATTATTTGGTACACATCTTAAAACAGTTATTCCTCCCATTTGTTAGCCAATGTAAAGCTGCTATTTATCCTTCATAGAAAGGCTGTTTCTTCAAACCGTTGCAGTGACGGCTCAACCAAAATAACTCTGAACTCGCAATTATTTCTCCTCATGACAGACATGTGCCTCCTCCTCCATAGCTGACTGAACTCCTGTTGAACTTTTAGATGCCGTTGAGTTCAGAAATATTAAGCTTCCTCCTTTACTGCTTCTCATTGTTTGATAGCAATCCATATAGTGTTTGATGCATGTCTCAAACCCTGCATTTTTTATATTTATTTTAAATTGACAGTAGGAAATAGGGGTGGGGAAAAAAAACGATTCTTAGATGCATCATCATCATGAAACGACTACAAAATAAAAACATTAGTTGTCAAAACATTTCATTAAAACTTGTGTGTGACAAATACTGTATATGTCAAAATCTAACAAGTCATTTATTAATACATTTATAAGTTGTTTTTTTTATCACGCATGGAAATGTACGTAAAAATATTGTTGCATCAAGATGCATCAATGATCGGTTTAGAATCGAATCGTTGGCATCTGAATTGGAATCGAACCGTGAGGTGCCCAGAGATTCCCACCCCTAGTAGGAAATAGGGGGCAGCCTATTTTCCAGATTAGAGCAATGGCCCCTCCAAATGTCTGTGCACGGCCCCGTGCAAGAGGTCAGAAACATGCTGCTCGCACTTTTATTATAATTCTTTATACCTTCAAAGAAAGTGGTAAGCATTAGGGATGCACATTTGAGTGATCCTACTTTTTATCAACTGATTAAGATACCCAAACTCAGCCAATACAGTGTTTCCTTCAGCGTAATTGCTTCTACATCACTTTTTTCAAACCATCATTTTTACATTTCACAAAACCAACCTTTTACCACCTTCCTGTGGTATTTGTTTTAGCTCTTGTTAAGAATCTTTTTTTCATTCATGAATAGTGTCACTTATTACTTGTGATAAACACATCGCATTAGCTGTAACATATTCACAACGAAAGCATTCTGCCAGTTCACCTTTGGAAAACTTTTAATGTGAAGCAGCAACAGCAGGAAAGTATGGTAACTTCACACAGCTCCCACATGGCTGACAGTGATCAGCAAGTGGACGAGAGCATCCAGTCAATTTACCAGAAGACACCCCCGATATCATATCTCCTACAACAACATGGACGACGAGAGATTCATCTTGAAGGTGGAAAAACAGATATTAACGTTATACGACACCACAGATCTGTTTTTATAAGGAAGGGGAAAGGGAAGGCATGGAGTTTAATTGCAGGAGTGCTTGGAGTGGAAGGTATAGCGGCTTGAGAAAGTTTACACACCCATGCTAAAGTTGATTAAAAAGAGGAATAACAAAACATATTTTGGAAAATGATCTTAATGCCTTAATTCAAAATATTTAGGAAAATCCAAACTTTTAAGGACACCAATGTTCTTTGTGAATGAATAATGTATTGTAGATAAATAAATGTTCTTCCTTAAAATACAGGGGGCATAAGTATACACCCCCCTATGTTAAATTCCCATAGAGGCAGGCACATTTTTATTTTTAAAGGCCAGTTATTTCATGGATCAGGATACTATGCATCCTGATAAAGTTTCCTTGGCCTTTGGAATTAAAATAACCCCCCCATCATCCCATACCCTTCACCATACCTAGAGATTGACATGGGGGACTTTCTATAAGATCATCTCCCAATGCAAATCAAACCGGCTATTAGTCTAACTAAAATAACACCATGCCAATCTCTATGTATGGTGAAGGGTGTGGGATGATGGGGGGGTTATTTTAATTCCAAAGGCCAAGGGAACTTTATCAGGATGCATAGTATCCTGATCCATGAAATAACTGGCCTTTGAAAATTAAAATCTGCCTATGGGAATTTAAAATAAGGGGTGTGTATACTTATGCCCCCTGTATTTTAAGGAAGAACATTTATTTATTTACAATACATTATTCAATCACAAAGAAAATATGTGTCCTTAAAAGATTGGATTTCCGGAAATGTTTGAATTAAGGCATTAAGATCAATTTCCCAAAAGATGTTTTTTTATTCTTCTTTTTAATCAACTGTAGCATGGGTGTGTAAACTTTTTCAAGCCACTGTAGATACTAGCTAATACACACGTGATTGTTCTTTCAAGTACTTGTAGAGAGCTTTCGGTGTCAGTCGGGCAGGCAAGCCGCTTCGCTTCTACCACCCTCGCGAGACGCTGCCGGTGTGGAATGGTGCAAAACCGCGGTGCAGCAAGAACGGGTCACTTCTGCGCATGGTGGAATTTCGGGGTACAGCAGACAAACCTGAACCCATTGAAAAACCCTAATATACTTTATTCCATTCCATTTTTTTTAAATGCCTTAATAAAGCACTGAGAAGATGCACTTTAAATGATGCTAAGAATCCAATCAGCCGTGTTCAAGAGGAGCCTGACACACAAGGTTAAAGTAAACTTCAGCCAGAGCTGTCTCAGATATTTTGTGCGCCAGATGGAAACAGAAGTGGGTCTGATCATTGTGGGTTGGCTGATAAATGTTAGTGGGTGGCTGTTGATCGTGATCCTCAGTTATTTGGTAAGCTGTTGCAGATTTATGAATCAGAAAAGTAGGCAGACAAAGATCCCACAGAGCAGGAGGGACATCTTGCTCTCTCTGTCAGCTCCTACTCAGGAAGTAGCTGTCCCACGACTCTTCTGTCTTCTGCAAACAATTCTATTACCTTAACAGGACGTTTTCAACATTCCACCCTTTTGGCCATTCAGTTCCTTCTTTAACAGCCGTGTCCCCTGCTCTTCACAGCGGGCCAAATTGACTTGGCTTCTTCAAGACTGAAAAACACGGTGTATGTCACTTTCTCCATGCAAAGTATATTATTTAGCCAGCAATCTCTTGTTCTGACTGCACTTGATTTGATATACGTCCCCTCATAATTTATTAATGACACTACAAATACTCAAAGTAAATTTGAGCCTTTAATTTGTGGTTTTTCTTTACCGTGTCTGTGCCTTAGAGAAAAGTAACAGGATACCAATCCCATTGAAATCCTAATGAAAACATTGTATTCGCCAGATGGCTTGAAGGGAAACAACACAGTCATTCATTTTAGACATACAGTAAAGCACTTAAGAATAAATGAAATATTTATGATATCATGATTACAGAGGTGGGTTTCTGATACTCATTCTCAGTTTTGTAGTACCTCACCCTAACCACACCTTTCCCTGTCAATGAGTTTATGGTGGTTGTAAAGTGATACAGTGACTGGTTTCACAATGACAGTAACAAGCTGTAAAAGCCATTCCCAGTCTATCATTAGGTCTTCGTTAAGTTTAAAAGGCTTGACACCTACCGCTCTGTGTGTGTGTGTGATACTAGTCACAGTCACTTCAAATGGATAGCTCATGTTTCATGGGGAAAGAGATGTGTTTGTAACCCGTCTTTATGAAGGTGATGTTTACATGTAATTGTATAGGTATGCAGATATGTGTATGTTTCTAAACAACAGAGAATAAAAGAAAGAAAAGGAAAAGAAAAGATCTTTATTTTTAATTTAAAATGTTATTTCAAGCAATGTGTGAGGTGATTAGATTTGAGGGGGCCTTGACAGTCGTATACACATACAGTATGTGAGAGAGAGTACAGTGAGTTCCATAATTATTAAAACAAGAACATGTTTTTTGTGCTGCACTTTTGAATTTCAAATTGCACTGATTGGTGTACCACAAAATGTCAGTTTGATATTAATTTAATGTGTGGTAATTTTATAATGCAGGACATGTATACTTACTCATCATGCTTAACCCTTGTATTGTCTTCACTTCCGGGATCCTCTCGTATCCCTCGGGTCAAATTGACCCAGGACTTATTTGGAGTTTTAAAAATACTTCTGAAATAAGATTTTACTTCATAATCTATTAATAAATATTGTCTTTATCTCAATTTCAAACAATTGAGATAACATATGTTTAAGGGAATGCAATCAGTCTCTACTAGAACACAATTAAAAGTGTGGTTCTTTTTTTGTCATAAGGTTATAATTCATGTTAAAAAGCCACAATGGAAAAAACCTAAGTGGTTATATCCAGAATAATTTTCTGAATTGAGTCAGGAATATATGTTTATCAAAGAAAATAAAGTAAGGCCACTGATTTTCAGGTATAATTTTTTTAAATTGGTACCATTTACCTTCTTGTAAAAATTTGAAATGGGTTAATTTGACCTGAATACCATACAAGGGTTATAGAATGACACAGCATTTTTTCCCCAAGTAATAAGGTAAGGAAAAAGTGTGTTTTTTTCTTATATCTCACTGTTTCTTCATTCCTTCTAGTGTATATAATGTATCTTTTCATCACTCCTATTTTATCTGTTGACTTTCATATTGATGTGTCTGTGAGAAAGGGTTAGCAGTAGTGTGAAGTGCTTTTTTTTGCCAAAGGTCAATCAAGAACCAATCAGAATTGAGTTCAGAGTTGGACATTGCAGACTTCTTCTCTGTCACCTCTTCTCATCATCATGCCACTTCCTTAATCTATGCGTTATCCCTTCTTTTCCTAATTTTTACTCGGGTTGTTTTGATGAGTTGTGTGTGTGTGTGTGTGTGTGTTTCTGACAGCAGTAGGTAAAGGTGGGGCCCAGTCACACTATGCTGAAGTTGTTGTTTTGCAACGAGCCGGGGTGAAAAGGTTTAACACTGTTCATAGGCAGCCCGTTCACCCCATGCTTCATCATCACGCTTTTTTGCTTCTCCACTCCACCCCTCACACATTCCTCTGACCAGTTTTTTACACACTCCCTACTTGCCTCCGTCAATAAATCTGTAACACCTTCAAACTCCCTCCTAACGTCTTTCCACTATTTTACATTTTTTTGAAGGACAAACCTGATTTTTGGGGTCTATTTGGCAAAGCATATTATTTTTTTTTATTTATTTGTGGAACAAAACAAAACAATACTACTTGTCGACTGGATATGTCTCCCTGAGACAGAGAAGAGAAGAAAGTATAAATGGACTGTAGGAAGAGGAACTATACTCTCACACACACCTTACAACCCCTCACTCTCCTGCACATGTTCTCTCATTCTTTCATTGTCTGTCTCCCTCTCTCTCTCTCTTTCTCTCTCCCTCTCTCTCTGTCTCTCTCTCTATAGACCATTGAGGCAGAAAGGATTGCTATGTAAATGCTCCAGTGAATAGGGGTGAATAGGCAGGCTTAAAGCAGATTATGTTAAATTTCTTGTTAGTTTAAAGACACGCTGAAGTGAATTGCTGGGGATTAGCAGATGTGCTGCTGCGCCGCAGAGGTGTTTCTCTAAAATGTACTTAATCCCCCGTCTGTTAGTCAATTCACACATCAAATGAAGGGATAAATGCTGCTAAAAGTGAACCAGGAAAAGGTAAGGTGGTCGTTAAATCCTCAGGCACAGATGATATCCCAAAGCGGAGATGATGTATTTGAATAACAAATGTGTTTGGATATGAAGTCACAAATATGCCAAGTCCATTTATACGTCTTTGGCAATGACAAATCCATGTAACCACAAAGACCTGTTGTGTGGTTTTTCCCAATAAACACAACGGTGTGAAATGCATGTTATTTGTCATATTTTGAATAGCTGACTGTTGAAGGAACAGCGGTTTCATTTGACAGCAGAACAAGTCATTACTATCTTATATTGTATTAAAGTGTCAACTTAAAATAGTCCCATTTAAGTGACACTATCACTGCCGCAAAACCCTGTCAGAATGCTCCCTTATGCTAACAACAGCTACTCCAAACTCAAGCTGAGGTGAGGAGTGTGCTACAGAGGTCTGGTAAACTCACTTCTTTCTAACTCCACACCAACAGATTTTTATCATTTATCAAAATTGTAGTCTTCAGCCTCAACCAACCCTTCCAAATTATCGGACCTTGCACAGGTTCCCAAAGGGCTTTATACAACTTTTCACTCATATGCAGTAGTACTCCTTAGGACTTGTTAACAGATATCGATGTAAAAAATCTTAGTTGACTAAGAAAAAATGTTAGAACAATTAATCCTTTTAAAAATGTAAAATATCCACATTTGCAGATACATGTTTTTTACTGGAGAGCAACAGAGGAATCTGACTGAGCCTAAAGGCCGTTTTATGGTTGAGCGTAGACTTGACGGCGTACCCTCGCAGACCCCTCTGCGTCTACACCGGACCCTACGGCATAGCCTGATGTGCACCTCTGGAAAAATGTAACTACACGTCGCAGCGACGCACGTCGCTTGGCCGTGGCTTGGTAGCGTTGCATTTCCCCCAAACTCATTTCCTGGCTCACCTTCTCCATAAACAAAATAAAAATCAAGGAGAGGGTTAACTTTTCCTGCTACAGATTTCCCACCGTGGTCTGCAAGCACAAGGGAGACACAGCAAGAAGGTTCTTGGTTCGAATCCAGGTTGTACCGGGCCTTTCTGTGTTTGTATGTTCTCCCCATGTTTATGTGGGTTTCCTCCAGGTGCTCCAGTTTGTTCCCACCATAAAGACATGCTAGGTAGGACTACAGTTGTAAAATAGCCAATTGGCTAATACTGCTGCATTTACAGAAATGTTGAATAATGTGTATTGTCCAAACAAATAAATAGAGAGGGTGCTAATCGCTGTCAATCTCTCACATCTCCCTTGTTTTAGCTCACACACATGGCGCACACACCAGCCAACTTACATATGCTATGACAAAGGCTCTGCGTGGAGCCTCTGAACAACCATAAATGTCCTTAACTGGTTAAAGTTACGTCAGTTTAAATCCTGCAACCTAGCTAAGCCAATGCTGTGAAAAGTGTTGTGGTTTCAGAACTGCAGTGCTCCAGCAGATTACAGTAAGGATGAGAGGAGAAACATTTGGAAAATGAAATGTCTGCACCTAGTGTTCTTGGCATTGGTGGAATATGACCTTCATATACTGTATAAGTAGCTCTTCAGCATACCGCACGTTACTGCTTTCCACTAGCAGCGAGACACTGGAGCTGACACTCACACACACTTTGTCCAGCATGAAGAATGCAACACTTCCCTTTCAAATTCACAAGGAAGATACATTAATAAGAAATCGGAAATAGAAAAATGTACCGGGAGTAAGCACTACTCATAAACAGCATGTCCCATTTGTGTTGTTATTGGAGAAATCAAAAAGTGAATGTGTTTTGCCTCGGCGACATTAAGCATTCTGAAAGCAAAGTCAAAATTCTTTCAAGGGTTGACGCTGAAAGCTGCTGACGTGAAGATTGTGTTATGACAGCCTGTCGAAAAGGATGTGAGAGTGAATGCTGAGTAGAGAGCATATTGACCCCAAGCACTAGCTGAGACACATCATCTGAATGTGGAAATGGATCATGACTACCAGCATATAAAAAACAGAAATGCTATGTGTTTCAGATTCAAATGATTGGGAAACTTTATTTTTGACCTAAAATAGAAATGTTGCATTTTTATGACTATGTCCTTCTTTTATCTCTCTCTGAGCCCTACTGTCCATCACCCTGTCCTTTTCTTCCCAGGCACCTTTTCTCTCCACTCTTTAACTTCTCCCCAATATGTTACCAACCTCCATTTATCTCAATCCTTCAGAAATCTCTCCTTAAAACCACCTAAGACAACCATCATCCTTCTCAGATCTTTCCTTTTGTTTTTCATGTCAGCAGCCTTTTCTTTTCTATTCTTTCTCTTTCAGTTTTACTGCTCATCCTTTGCTTGTGACATTCTCAGCCATTCATCATAGACCCAGCATGAGGGTGACATGCTGGAAGAATAGTGTGTGTGTGTGTGTGTGTGTGTGTGTGTGTGTGTGTGTGTGTCACCAGCCTAAAATACCTTAAAGTAACTGTTTTAAAAGGGGTCATCCTCAATCTGCATAGGATATCATGTCCTCCAGCGAATCACAATACTCACTCACTCACACACACACACACACTCTCTCTCTCTCACACACACACGCACACACACACTTCACAGCTAGTGGGGATTGGGGGCAAATGCTGTCACCGTTTTAAAAAGGCCTCCTGTGGTTAGACATGCTTGAAATGACATTCTGGTTCACTGGAGGTGGGGAGTGGGAAAAGGAGCGAAAGGTGGAGGGGGGTGGCAGCTAAGTTAGTGGGTAACACATTTTTTTTGCAGGAATGATAAAGGAGACCGCTGTGTGATTTCACATTTTTCATAATTCAAAAGGGACATACAGAAGGTCTTCTAAACAGATAATTGTAATTTTTTTTTTACAGTTACATTAGGTTTTTCTTCTCACCACAGGTGGCAGCACAGCTAGTGCTATTGGCTATAGGCAATTTGGAAAATATGTGAACCACAGAATCAAATAGTTCTGAAGTTATGAGAGTGTGTAAATCTTGGCTAAATTGCCAGAAGGATTTACAGTGCTTGATATTTACGAATTCATTTCCATCGACCAACAGATCGAGTTTCCTTGGTGGCTACTTAAAACCATCATACACAGTCATTGTAAATCCTAAATATCACTAGCCGCTTAGCTGTAAAACTACCAGAGCATCTTTACTAACAGGAACGTTAAGGTTTGTGTGGGAAAGGGGGCTTCTGACAGGAGGGGATAAGGGGAGACAGAAGAAGAATAGGGCAGGACTGTTTATTTATGAAGTGATTTTTCCTCTCATCGAGGAGCGAGGGACCCAGGCTGCCTATTGTTTGTCACTAATGAACAACATGAACGAGTGTGAGAAAGAAAAGAAGTGCAAAGAAGAGCGGCGGCTACAAACAAGACTGATTAACATGAGAACAAAAACAATTTGCCCCCATCCATTTAACCTCAAAACTTAGAAATCAGCATTTTGTGTTAGGGAAAAGAATAGCTGCTCATTTAGTTGTGTCTCAAATCTGTAATGTTTTTTTTGTACTAAAAGCACGCACACACTCACTCACAGTCACACTCTTACACACACACACACACATACACACAGTAAATGCCTTACAGGCAAGAGGATACCTCTGAAAAGGAAATGGTCTATTAGGGTGTCTCAACCCATTTATTTATTAGTATAAAAGCACTAGGCAAGGATGATATCATCTCTAACAGCTTCTTTATAGATCCTTTTACAGCTACCTGGTTTTCTAACAGCACATCACTGCATGAATAGATGTTTTGTCAGAGGCTTTCCTGAATCTAGGTGTCTTTTTGGTAAATTCGTTTGTTGTATTCTGTCAAAACGCCGCCGTGTCTGAACTGTATGAAGAAAAAGATGTAGCAAGTAAAGAAAGATGTTTTTATGTCTTCTCAATCAAGAAAAATTGTTTGGACTGGTAACTGTGGAGTTATAAAACATTATCTTCCACTGGCCTGTTCCGGATGTAAAACATACGCACATATTTACGTATAGTGCAAATTTAGTCTTCTCATTTAACAAAACAAACAATTGAAAGCCACTCAGGTTTAGCACAGCTAAAGTAGGCCCTTGCTAGTACTTACTTTGCCACTTGGGCTGCTGGTGAAGGCATACAGGGTCGTTTTGACAGTGTCCACACTGGTGGCTGACTCTGGATAAGAGCTCCTGATACATTACATTTTCAAATATACAGAGTTAGACTATGCATACAAAGATCAGGACCCATTATAATAATGAAAAGTAAGGTGATTGATGTTTCTGTGATGTGTAAAAAGATGATGCTACTGTAGTTTAAATGGTTTATATTTTACACAATGGTTTTTCAATCTATGATCTCCGATGTAAGCGTACTACTGCTACACTATCTTTATAGTCTATAGCTCAAACCGACTATTCATTCCACTTTCACCTTGTTCAAAGGATTCATGCAGAAAATGAAAAGTGGAAACGATTATTTGCAAGCTGTTAAAGATGCTGAATCCCACAGATCCTGCTGCTGGTTTTCAACATCCTCTTCACCCTCCTCCTACGTTTTACTAAACTCCATCTTGCTCCTGTCTGCTCCCTGCCCCCGTTTTCTTTCCACCCATGTCCTCCCTCATTGTGCGTGTGCGGGTCAGCCCTCCCTACTAGGCAAGTGAAGTAAACTCCCCTTTTTGCCCCCCTCTCTCTCTCTCTCTCTCTCTCTCTCTCTCCCCTCTCTCTCAGCTGGGCTGCTACTGTCAGACCGGGTTGGAGGACAATCAACTGCAACTGCTGCCGCCGCCGCTGGTGTGTTTTGTGTGGTGTGGACTTTCTCACGTTGTGGTGGACACACACACACACCCACACACACACACACACACACGCACATACACTTACACAGGAGCTTGCATGCCCTGTACTCCCCCTCCCACCTCTCTCTCTCTCTCTCTCTCTCTCTGGCACATACATACACACACTCAGAGATAGGCCGTGGGCGAGTGGCGGACCCTGTCGTGTGGAGTGTATTGAAGAGAGGAGAAGAGGGGAGCAAAGCGGCAGACTCTACCATGCCAGTGCAGAGAGAAAGGCTGGAGCGCTGTCTCTCTCTCTGTCTCTGGAGCCGGTGTCCTCTGCTGTTGCTTGGACTGTTCTCTCTTCACACACAAGCACACGGTGAGTTACTGCAAAACTTTTTATACTCCTCAACATTGTGGCTGTTTTTGCTTAGTTTTGCTGTGAAGTTGCTCTGATGCAACTGATTTTCTTTATACACTTTGAAAACTTCTGTTGTTGTAAGTTCTTCTTCTCCTTACTACAAACAGTTGTGGTGTTTTTGTTCTCTCAATTGTTTCACACCTTGAGTCCTGTATATAGTGTGAATACATTTGTGTTACTTTGAAAAAAGTTGCAGCTTAAATCTGTGCTCTGCAGTGTCTGTAGTCTTTAAGGTACTTGTAATGACGATGCTCTAAAACCTAGCAACTGATGTAGACATGATCCTCAACAGAAGACATGTAAGACATATGATGCTTTACATCTGGAAATTAGTCATGTTTAATGCTACGTGTCTGCATTACAGCAGTATGTGTAGGATTTAGTAAAGGCAAGCGGCTTAAAAAAGTCTCAGCTGAGATACAATCTTTTTCATTTTATTTTCCAATCGTCAAATTATAGGGTTTTTATAGAGCAAGCTCTTGGGTTTTGCTTTTTTGTTTGACTGATAACAATGAATTTAAGACAAGAAGTAATTCAACAAGCTGTACTGCTCTACTAACTATACAAAAATAAATTGAGTGTATTGCGAGTTGCAGTGTGGTAAGTTATTGATTATGTGATCACTTTCAATTTCACACAATTTTAGAAGTTCTACAGTTGCTTTGACATGCATTTTCATATCTTCAATCACAGCGTGTTTGCCGTTTCCTTCAAACAGACAGAGAGATACAGTGTATTGTCACAGGCGGACATTGTTACCGTCATCTCCATCCGCCGCTTTGTCTTTGACCATGTTTGGTATCTGGAGTGTGATCGGCGAGGTGTTGGCGAGTGAACGTGTCAGATTTAACAGTCTGTTATGTGCCGTGATGCGTGTCATTAAGATGTGGCCATGTGCCTCTGTTGTTTTTCGCTGCATATAGGTTAAACCATGGCACAGCCATTTTGTAGATTATCTTTATTCCAAAAAGTTGAGTTGATAGAATTTTTATATATATATTACTGTTCATTTCAGAATACAGGGTTGGACAGTGTTTCTTATGAGTGATAGTGTCTGTGCCATTTTTATTTTCTCTCTTTGTTGTTGGTCTATTTAAAGTCATTGGAAATTGCTTCAGCTGGGAGCCCTGATGTTAAGCCAGCAAAGGCTCATACCTCATACTCAGTGTGCTACGTGCTGAGGTCGTCCTGCGAGCTCTGGCTGCATGTCCACCCCTCTTTCTCATCCATCTTTCCTGTCATTGTCCCAGGCTGAGTTGGCTTTCCTATTGAGTCCATGTTGTGTTTCTTTAGATTTGCTCGCAGATGCTGTATTATCATTTAAAACCAAACCTTCAAAGGAATAGCAGGCATTTTGAATACCATGAACATGTAAGCATTTGCACTGCACACACTGATTTCACATGGACACAAACATTAAAAAAATTTCAGACTTAGAATGCTCTGTCTAAGAAGCTGCAGAACAGCTGTCAAAGAAGACATATGTGAAATCTGACATAAAGTTGGACCTCTACCAATCGAGTTCATATTATATTAGAAAATGCAACATTTTGTATTGCTGCAACTGCTGCAAATGGGACGAATAATACAGCTCATAAGTGCTGTTTTGGCTTTGGTATCAGGTGGGATATGTAATGTTTCAGTCCATTTAAATCCCAGTGTAACATTAATGTGCCAACTGTAGACTAGTTAAACAAGATGAGTACTCACTGAAAACATTCATTTGTTTATCTGAGGACACATTTCTTTAGCCTTCATCCCCATTTTCCCAAATTACTGCTCAGTCTCTATGAGGTAATTAATCAAAAGCAAGAAAACTGTTAAACTATAAGAATTTTGCTATGTTTTGTACTAAATAAGAGCATTCTCAAAATCCCTAGGTATGAATAAAAAAAACAACTTGTGCACACATTTCAGCTTGGATTTTTTCGGTTTCTAGCTACTGTAACTAACCAAACCGGCCCTCAGCAAAATGCCCAGAGTGTAAATTTGAAAAACAAACCGTTTATCATTTATTTCTTACTGTAAATGCCAGTTCCAAATAGTTTAAAGTGCCCAAGGCCTTCTGGCAACAACCTCATTCAGCCTCATTCATTGGTTGACACACAGGTGATTGATTACCCTGCATTAGATTCTGTGACTGTAACTGTGACTCAACAGTCAAATATTTATTTTCTGAAAAACTGTATGAAGATATAGCAGGTAAAGGGGGCTGTTTTTATGTGTGTGGATTATCTGTACCTCACTTTCTATTTTCCACACTGTATTCTCCATCTTCCTTACCACTCTACAACAACACACGGATGCTTGGTAGGCCCTTGGCCAGCTAGTGTTTCCTGTTAGCCACAGGTGAACTGGAGTCATTACAGGTTTTAGACAGGCAGTAGACAGCTACCGTGTTGTGTCTGCATGCTTACAGTTTTCCCTACAGCATGTCTAGGCCCTTGACTCAAACAATGTGATGAACGATGTGTTCATTATTCTTCAAGGAGAAATGAGAGCATAGGGAACGCACACTTTATAAATCACACACACACACACAAACACAGATCCTCTTGTCCTTCCACCTACGCCAGGCTACAGCCTTCAGTGTGAGTTCTGGGAAGTGAGGGGTGAGCGTGATAGCTTACATTTCATTGTCCTTGGTGGAAATAAGCACCGCTGTATCAGTTTTCACAGTCAAAGCTCTGCCAGTTGCTTGGCTTTTGTCACTGCCCGCTAATGAGACTGTGTTGCTTACTGCAGAATTTTAGGTTTTGTTTTAACAGAATAAAGCACCCACTCGTTTTTTAGTCAAAATAATCGATTCACACATGGTCTTGTTTAACACTGTGTTCTTTGAGTACTGAGAATGTGCAGTACCGCTCTACAAGTCGCATCTCATAGCGATCTGCTTCTGGTTTCCCAAAATTTGACAAAATCTGTGTACTACATTGCTCTCTCTCTCTCTCTCTCTCTCTCTCTCTCTCTCTCTCTCTCTCTCTCTCTCTCTCTCTCTGTCTGTCACTGAACACATGCTTGATAATTTCAGGTTTTACTAAGTTGATGTTTTGACACAAGGACATATTTCCTTAAAACTGTTTTCCCGACCTGGGTGTAAAAAAAGCCGTAATAGAGACTCTTAATGTTGAATACTGTGGTGTCTGTTGTTAGTTTTTGAGAACAATAGGCTGTGGAGGTAATACACAAGACAATCTGCATGCTCTATTTGCATCCATTGTCACCTGCCAATGAAATTGATGCATCTCATCACCTCAAAAGCATTCAGTTAAGTCTATTTAGAGACAAAAATAGTGAGGATTCACATGGGGTACTTACAGTAGTTCTCCCAATGTCATTGACATGACTATCAGCTGACTCAAACACAAAAAAGCAGTTTTCAGAAAAGAGAAACAGAAGGCGTGAGAGCTGACTCGCTGTACCAAACTGCTAGTAGAGCTTTAAAGCTTCCTGACAGGATGTGTTGTGTTCCCTCGCTGGAAACTGATACCTCATCAGAAGTAGCGATGTGCTGGCTATAAAGCTGAAACGCAGAGTTTGTTGAAAACAAATTGTTGGTGTCCTGAGGTAAACTCACATCTTAGATTTAGCCTTTTTTGATGTTCTCTGTGTGATGTCTGAAATCTTTTCTTCAACACAGCAGGGGCCACAAATCGTGGTCTGCCCCTGGGAGTTTGTGAACGGGTGAGGGTTAACAAGGTGGGACCCAAAAGGCTAATGTGGTGGCAGGAATTGAGGATATAGGGGTTAAGTGACAAAGCAACGACATAAATATGAGCCCCTGATATGCAATATTTGACACAGCTCTCTGTTTTGAGAAAATAAAAGTGATTTTGAAATTACCTCCAAAAAGTCATTTCAGTATGACATCCTGTAATGGATACAGATCCAGTAACTTCTGTCCCTGTCAGATTACAGGTCTGGCCTTGACTTCTTAAGACACAGCTGGAGCAGGGGACTGTGTGTGTGTGTGTGTGTGTGTGTGTGTGTGTGTGTGTGCACGTGCGTGTGTGTGTGTGTTAGTAAGTTAGAGTCAAATAATAACTTGTAATGTATGTAAAAGAAAAGTTTTAACAACAAAGATTTTGGGCATTTTCATTTTAAAAAAACTACTAAAAATATATTTTTTTAAATTTAATTATGCGTCTATTTATGGGTGCGGAGGCCAGTTTGAACCCTCAGTCTGCCTTTCGCTAAAGTGGTATAATAATAAATAATAATAATAAAGTATAATAGGAAAAGTAGGTTTCGGAAAAACACCTTGCACACATTTACTTGATGAATTACAACAGAAATGTACGTTCACACTCTGCAGTTTGTACTCTGTTAGGCTGGAGCTAAAGTTTGCAGTAGTTTTACCCTACAGCTGTTGGGGATTTAAGAGTATTATTAATCATACTTTGTTTTTTACAAGTGAAGTTGTGGTTGTTTTTGTGACGTACAGTCCTGATATTGTGTGAGCTGAGAGCTCTCGGCACAGTTCAGTACAACACAATACGGTGATGGACAGATAACAGGTGAAGCAGAGCAAAGCATAGCTGGCTGTCACAGCCGCAGTGCACTGGGACTATAAGGGCTTAGGGTTTTCCATGCATTTGTACTCTCCCTCCATCATACCCACCCCTCCACCCACCCTTAGCCTCCTGGAACAATTTGTTTGGATGGAGAAGGGTGATTTGGGCAGAGAGTAACTGCACATTGTTTTTGTGTGTATGACTTGGTGTTTAAAGGTAAGACAGGTAATATAGATGAAAGAGGTGGAATTGTTGGGGTTTGAAGAAGAAAAAGAAAAGAGGGGCCTGAAAATGATCAATTTTCCTTTTCACATAGATACACAGAAATGCACGAACTTAGGTGTCAATATACAGCAAGAGAGATATTCACAACCTTATTCAATCCATCTGTAAGTTATTCCCTTTTTCTGTAGGAAATAAATACTAAATAAAAAATAGACTAAATAAGAATCACTTCTTGAAATCTGAGCTAAACAGCCTATTTAAATTATTCTTAAGTTAATGGTTTAAACCTGAGATCTTCAATGTTTTCAGACCAAGATTGCTTTCACCAGCTTATTAAAATGCACCGTCATGTTTTGTGTAAATCACAAAATAAATCACCTTAAATAAATCACCCCATAACCCCATGACCTTTCAAAGGTACTGTCATTTTATGTATATTCTATGTATATGAATATACAGTATGTAAATTAGTTAATCACGTCACAGGGAAGATAAACAAAGCAAGAGAGGGAATGAATCAGCTACTTTACAATTTGCAGTGAAAGTGAATAAATTCACAGGCTGTAATTTACGGTCATTTGTGACTGTCAGGATGCCCACTTTTAGCCAAATGGCTTTGCAATACAGACAATCATCATACACTATGATGGGTACTAAATGGCTGTCCAGATGGGAGTGGATGTTGAGTGTGTGTGAGTGAACGGTCCTAGCCGACAACATGTTTGTCCAGTGAGATATTACAGAGGAGGCCTGGAACCGCTGATGGGTGATGTGTGACTTAGTTAATGGGAAGCTAATCACACGGAGGAGACAGTGGGACGCATACAATTGTAAACACATCCACTTTTGCAAACACACAAAGCAGGCACACATACACACACACACACACACACACACACAGACTGATGCATGCAGAGATGTGTTCTTGTCAATAATGTTAAGCAAATACACACCAATGTCCACTTTGCACACATTATCCACACATTAATAGGAAATGCATTAATGTCTTCCCGCAGCGCACACAAACACACACACACACACACACACACACACACACACTAAATGGATGGACAGTGACTGTTTAAGCCTGTGGAGATGACTGAGACGTCACAGACCAGAACTCTGGGAAATAAACACATGGCAGCTATAATGATAACACTATCAGACCTCCCTCTACTGTGTGTGTGTGTGTGTGTGTGTGTGTGTGTGTGTGTGTGACTTACATGTGTGTGTGTGTTGGAACTGCATATTTGTATAATTTCCATGGTATGCATCCAGTCTGGATGGTCTTGTCAAAGTTTAAACAGTGGATAGCAACAATAACACACATTTGTGTTTGACTTGGTTCAATAGGACTCATGACCCCTTGGCAGAATCTGGGATTCAGAAATTGTAAATAAAAATAAACACATATTGATTGATTATATGCTGTGGATGGAGGGATTTTAATCATTAGGAAGTAGGCAATGTTATTTGAGACACATGTAGAAGTGTACTCAGAAAGAATGGCAACCAACAGAATATCACTGTTATACTGACATTGTAGTTGGATATAACCTAAAGCTGAAGGAAACGTGTTAAAAAATGACCTTCATAGTAACTGTTTTACAGTTTTCGTTGTCTATAAAACATTTTTTAACAAGCGGTGGTGCTAAGCATCTCCAGCCAAAAGTCAGCAAACAACTGTATGTATTTCAGTGTTTTAAAGATCAAGTCAAAGGCAGAGGCTTTAATTTTACAGGTGCGAAACAAAAGATTATTCATTACATGAATAATCTTACATTTTCACTATATCTTCCTGTTCCTTATCAGCCTGAATGCTCCCATACATCATTTTCGAAATTACCTTGAGTGCCAGAACAGCTTGACCTTGGTTTCTGTATGTTGGGTTACTCTGTAACTGTAATCTGAGCATTCATTGTAATCAAGCAATTTGTGGGCATACAAATTGAACAAAGTTAAACTTTTGCACTGAATATTTGGAACCTGCAGTTTTCCCATTGAGCCATTAAAGTGTTTACAAATGCCAGGATCACATTTGACATGTTAATAAGCATTTCATTTCAATTAATGTTACCTACAGGACCAAATTTACATTAGGATTTGTAACTTTTTGTTAGGATGACAAACATATTTGTCCTCCTTCTCTACAATACCCCTACAGCACATCCCCCAACTTCCATGCTGTTTTGAGTGGGTTTCTGAATGAATCCTACCTTCAGTCTCCAGGTGAGCTGGTCAAAATCGGCAGGCCAAAACATTTAAATATTTGCTCGCTTAGCTGCTAGCGTGGCACTCCCTCATACTCTGCAACTGACTAGCTAGCAGTACTTACTGCACATGTGCAACTCCCAACAAAGAAGTAGGATGCCTCACTCTGTAGCTAAAACAGAGACCTCAACACATAGGGTGAAAAGAGGAGCTGCAGAAATGTGCAGCACAACAAAAATATGGTGTTTTCTGAAAATGAAACCATGTAAACCTACTCTTGTACAACCTTGTAATACAATTATGAACACAAAAATGAGCATAATATGAGCACTTTAAGTACAACATACGGTTGAAGTTTGTTTCAAGTGGTGTAATTTTTCCACCTGCCAGGAAGAAATAAATTGGAAAATTTGAAATTTGTGTCGCTGCTTATTGTGTTAGACTTAGACTTCTCTTTATTAATCCTTTTGGGATGACTCCCGCAAGGAAATTGAAAATGGTGTTGACCATGAGTTGGAAACCATATATCATCAGTGATTATTTGAGAATTGACATTAAATTAGAGTGTGGTTATCTTATAACTGAGCAATATAATACATATTTTTTAGATTGTACCTTTTTTGTGAATGTGTGAGAAAATAAAAAAGAAGTGAATCCATTAGATCAGGTCATTTTTAAAAGATTGCTTCTTGTTTCTAACGCGTGACAGAGACACTCGAAAAAAGAACAAAAAGTCAACTGCTTGGTAATGTGATTGTGTGTCTAAGTTGGGTGGAGGGGGAGGGGGGAAGATCATCCTGTCCTGGGCACGAGCAAGACACACAGTGGTCATGCTGTCAATTGTTTCAGTAGTATTTCATTCTACGTTGTGTTGTATCTGTCTGGCTTTTTATTGTCTCACTAATACACCTCTTACAGCAATGGCTCAATCAGTGTTATCCCTCTGAGACCTAAGGCCATTTTTACAGTTTATTGTCCGTCTGGATTTATTTTATAAAACAACTTGTAAAACATCAACCCTGTTGCACTGAAAAAAATGTTACTTTGAACCAACCTAAAAAAATTGCCGTGATTTGTTACAGCTAAATTTATTAATTTTTCTTAAACTGTATTTTTTGATTTAGTTAAAACTTAATTTTTTTTATTTAGTATCAATTAAAACATTTCTTCTGGCCAAGAAAAAAAAATGCATTCAAACAAAGTAAAAAATGTAATTTGTTATCAAAACTTTGAATCATTTTTTTAACTTTGGTACAACTTTAGTTTTTATTTTGGGAAAACCTACTTTTTAATATAACATCCAAGTATAATTTTTACTTTGGACTAAAATAATCAAAATTAAAGCTGTAATTTTGTTAAAAGCAATTATATTAACTTTACTGCAGTTACATTTTTTATTCAGTGCAAAATTTTTTTTTTAATTGTACCATAATCAATATGTTTTCTTAGGCACAAGAATAAACTTAACTTAATGTTGGCCAATATAACAATTCTTTGATTTGTTACTATTTAACTTTTAGCACAACCCAAAACTAAATTAGCTTTTAGGCAAAAGAAGGATTTTCACTTAAGATAAAACCAAAAACATTTTGTCAGTAAATGTTAGTTGACTTACAATAAATAAAGACAAGAATATTCTCTTCAAAAGACCATGTTTATTGTGATGTCACTGTCTTTTTAAAATGTGCATCACCTTCTTTGTTGTTTTGAAAAAAAAATGAAAAAAAAAAACCAAATGCATTTTGCTGCCAGCTGGTATGCTTTTAACACATCAACTCGAGGAAAAAAAACAAAGACAAGTATAAAATAAATGAAATCATGGTCTTTTCAATACTTTCTACAAAATGTATATAACCTTTGTGAAATTTTTACTACAATAATGTAAAACTGTTTTATAGAACTATCCTTTAAAACTTTACATGTAATGTAATAACCTTCAAGCAGTATAAAAATAGTCCCAACAGTCTTAAAATGTGACAATCCTTTGACAGCATTTGCATGTATGATCTATGAATGTCATATATTTCAACCATTACTAAAGAAAAGTCAACATTTTTGTAACATTTATCCACATTAATGTGGTATGAAAAACTGTTTTTACAACTCTCCATTATGACCTTGAGATATGCGAAACATTCCTATAATCTGGCTATCCTTGACAAAATACCCAGGATGTGTGTATCACCCCTCTTACAAATGAGTAATCAATAGAGAACAAACAAAGAAAATTGCTGGAGGTGCAATCCATGAACGAAGGTTGGTCTTAAGTGCATACATCGGTTTAAGAAAACATTTATATTACTATTGGTGCTTTAGTCAATTTTGCATTTTTCACATTTCCAGAGTTTTTATCAGTTAAATATCAATACCACAGAAACAGTTAACACAGAAAATCAGAAACTATGGCCAGTTTTGAGTTTCTCTCATTCACCTTTAACAATGGCCCTTAATTATCCTGGAATGTATTTGAATACAAGCTCTAACACTGAATAAAAAACAATCTGTATCCAAATTTCTTTCTGACTAATCCAACATTTAAAGCTTGACACTCAGACTGCACACTCTGCGTGTCATTTTCTTTGGTTCTATCTCCATAAATATTTTCTGCAGTGCATCAAAAGTGTATTTGAGCTCGCTTGGATAGCTCAAGTTTAGAGCATAGATGAGGCCAAACAACATGGCACATGCATGTGGGACTGATGGCAACTCATGAAGGACCTGCACACCTTCAATGACAATCCCAATGTCATGTGGTGGCTGGAGAGGATCCTCATTTTCCCTGAAGACAAACACTGCCATTGTAGATCTCTCAAGTTCTGTTTGAGCTTCATCCTTCTGAACAACCTGATTATAGAAAAAGACAAGACAGTTATTTTGAAGAAATCAGTGTCCGACGTGTCTATATAAAACAATATGTACTCAAACATTCTCGAATTCAATCTCAAAAAAAAAATTTGAGGTCTAGTAATAAGAAAATGTAATGACTTGCTAGCAGATACCTAATGTTGTCTCTTCCAAATATTTTTCTCAAAGCAACTTGATTTTAAAACTATTAACACATTGGTACTAGGGTTGGGTGATGTCTACAAAATTTCCATCGGAAGATGTCTACATTGAAACATTGGGATGGACGATTGAATCATCTATCTGCCCAACCCTAATTGGTACAAGTAGTAAATAATATATATCTTCATAAAGTCATAACATATGCTTTGACAAAAATGTAAGGACAACACATTTCCCCTGATGGACCATAAGGCTGACAAGTTCCCCTGATCCCCAATATACGTTTCACCTTGTCTAATGATTAAATGATAAATGCAATGCAAGTACTTACCAGATACTCCTTGATAAGCTTGTCCACATCTTCACCAAGGTACATAATAAGGCATTTCAACAGACACTCCCTTTTTTGATTCACATCGAGGCTCTATGTGAGAGTGCAAACACAGACAATGCATTATTAAACAGTCCAATATTGCAACGTTATTGATGCAAACATTACACAATGCACACGTGTATGTGCTATGTGCAAATTATAGTAGTTTTGATTTACAAATGAATTGGAACAAAAAGGTTACAAGGCACAATTAAACTTGGTAATAACATGAACACTGTTTCTATTTAGAAGAAAAAGACTACAATGTTCTTCAATGTTTTTTCACTCTGTTGTTAATGCTAGTATATTATATACACACAGACACACACACACACACACACACAGGTCTGAAATACACAAACATGCACATACACAAACACAGAGAGATGGCAGAGCGAGTGGGGTTCAGGGGCTTGCTCAATGCCACCTTGGGCAGTGCCCAGGAGGTGAACTGGCATCCCTCCAGCTACCAGTCCACACTCCCTACCTCTGGTCCGAGCTGGACTTAAACTGGCAACCCTCCGCTTTCCAGCCAAGTCCTTATGGACTGAGCGACTGCCACCCCAATATATATGTGATGTCAGTAATACATTTAGATATCTTGAGGAAGTTCATACCTGATCAAGAACATTAAGTGTATTTCGGGTATTCTCTCTGACAACTCCTCCTTTTTTTCTGATGATCTCTATCAGCTTGCTGTGGTGCTTGTCCAAGGAAGCCAGGAATCGCGGTTGAAGTGGAACAGTTGTTATTCTCATAAACTCAGCATTGATCTTGAAAAAAGAAAAAGAAAGAACAACAAATGTAAATACATTACAAGTGTGTGATATCTTGGGTTAGACATCAGGTGCCAAAACATGCATTTTGATTCAATTTCCTGTTTCTGTGTTTCCTATACATTGATTTATTTGTTGCGGTCCACCTTCAACTAGTTAATAAGTATAGCTAAAGTTAATGTTAAAATACAGGAAGAAATGCAATGCTACCAAGCCGACCAATCAGTTAATTGGTGTCCAAGCCCCCTGAAAAACTCAGATCTACATGAATTGCATAAATGACCTATTTTGGTTTCAAAACAGCGAATTTTGCCGAAGGTGACAGGTTTGCACCCCTCAAAAGTTACTTGCCTCATCCATTGTGAACAATGCAGGCCATCTCTCCTTCAGCTCTTCCACTTCTGATTCCTTTGCCAAAATGTCCTGTCTCCGCAGAGAAAAGGTCTTGTCCATTTTGGCCTTTATCACTGCACGATTGTTGCGCTTTGTTGCTTCAGTTAAAAGGGACAGTCTCTCATTTTCCAATTTATCTGGAGTCTCTCCAGTTGGAATGTCAGGTATGTGGTTTGCCTCTCCTCTCTTAGGTCTCTTGATGTTTTTTGCTGCAAATCCATCCTCTGGAGCTTTAGACTTTAGTGAATTTGCAAGTACTTCAGAACACCCAAGGCCCTTCAGCTGAGTTCGGTAGTTGCCCATTTTTGTCTTTAGTCGCTGCTTCCACCCGTAGCAGCGGTTGTATGAGCCAGGTTCAGAGAGGCATGGGTGTTTCTTGATTAGGGCTTCAGCAACGTCACTGAAGTCTGCATCTGTTGGGTAGGCTTTGAACTTGAATATCTCTTCTGCTAACTTTTCCAAAATATCTGACTTTGTTTTTGAACTCAGGGTCAACCTTGTGTTGTTTGACCTAAACCCAGCATTTCCCTTTTCTAACTGTAGCTCAGAGTCATAAGAGAACGTTGGTATCAGAAACTCACGTGGCCACATCTGGGTTCTTGTAGAGACAGAGCTAGAGGGTGTGGACAGGAGGTCTGTGTCATCTGACTGAGAAGACACTATATCATCACAGACCGTGAGAGTAATAACTTGGCTACACTCATCAGTTACTGGGATGACCTTGATAGTTGCCAAATCTTCAAGTTCTGCAGTAGATGTCAAGTTAACTAGTGCATCTCCAAAGTCTCTGTCTTGGTACTGCAGTCTTAAATTGCCACTTAGCCCACACACTTTCCTGACTTCATCCATAAGCTGCTCCATTGACTCTGGAATTCCATCGGGTAGAATTAGCTTTCTGGTGTCATCAGGATTCAGAATAACTTCGCAACTTGGCTGGCCTTTTGACTGCCATGTCTGCCCATCAAAAATCTAGTCAAAACAAGAAAAAAACAAAACAGTATTAATTGTAGTAAAAAAATGTCCATAACTTACATTAAATTCATATTCACAAATTATTGATTAACAACTTGCTATTTGACAATTCTGGTTTACACAGTCAATATTAATTTTAGGAAATTCTGAATAATTAAGTCAAACCGCTAAGGCCATATGCTTTCTTAGTCTAATTTCTAAATAAAAAAAACAACAAATGTCTTTTTCATTAGTGACATGCCTGTATGGAAAGTAGAAATTAAAATAGCCACGACTAACTTTTGCACAGTATTCAAGCAGGCCTTTGAGGATTTCTTTCATATGCAAAAGTGCTAATTCATTGTAAGTGCAGATGCTATGTTTTCATTTGGTGTGGTATTTAGAAGCTGAGCTGTTTATTTTGTGTATAGTTGGAATTTCCCCATAGGGGATCAATAAAGAGTATAAAATTATAAATTAAATTAAAATTATAGTTAACATTTCTGAAATATACTGAAACGGCCCCTGAATAACAGATCCCAACTAACAATTATTATACACAGGATCCTATATAATCTATAGCAGGGGTCAGCAAATAAGTCTTGCAAAAACCTTCTTGCGCTTTTATTTTGGAGGCACAATCACTAAAGAGGAAGTGATTAAGTGATTAACCGATGTTTTTTCACACCAGCCGCTATCAATTTATTTTAAATCTTTCTGCTATCAAAACAATCTGGCTGCGGGCCAGATATTACTGCTGCCGCCTATTGCCGACCACTGTTCTATAGTTTAACAAGGAACTATTTAGCAAAATATATGATGCACACCACAATTCTCATTTCTATGAATTAAATAACGTGTTAGTGTATTGCACAGATACTACAATAAAAAATATTCCCATTTTATCAGATTAGAATGACATAAGGAGTAACTAAAGGTTTAGGGGACATTCTTAGAAAATTGGGTGCATTGTCTGACAAATAAATAAGACATTCATAAAATGAAATAGTTAAAATAAATAAAATGTTTCACTTTTAAACCCACACCCATATACAACCTTATGCGTGTATGTATCTCTTCAGAGAGATGAGGCGCTGTCCTCCAACCATGTAGTAAGCCAGAGGGTAAGGATCTGTCAGCTCATGCACCCCAACAAGCCTTAGTTGTGTAGTAGACATGACCAAGGCATAAGATCGATAATGTTCCAGGTACCAGGCATCTAACTTTTTAACAATGAAAATCAGTGTCTCTTGTAGAACAATCATGTGAACTATTTCACAAAACTCTGAAAGTCCAGACAGTGACCCATGGGCTACCACCATTCCGATCCTATAGTTGAAGTTGTTGTAGGATACACTTTTTGCAAAGTCTACAGTGTCCATATGTGGGTACTTCTGTTTCACAGCCTGTGCAATATCCTCATTGATAACATCAAGGGGAAGTGTTGAAACATCAGCAACCTCAAAGGTGGCTTAGAGAATCTGCACATGTGCAGATTATATGCAGTCTGAAATTGGTGCTTTTGAGCTAATGAATACAGTACATTTTTGTAACAGTTTGAATGACGGATTACTCTTTTGAAGAAGCTATGTTTTGCCTCAAATCTTATAGTCCATAGAGCAACAAGGGGTCCAAACTGCCGTATCAACCATGGATAATGTTCCAAATAATGATGTTTAGGCAGAATTCTTTCACTGGGGAAAACTTCTTGGAACACTGTCCTGTGTTCAGATATTTTGAAGTCAAGATAAGAAATGGAGTCCTCAGTGTGAAAAGGTGCAACAACAAGTTCTACAATGTCCTTTAATTCACAGAGCACATGCCATGCTGGTTCAGTCGAAGGTACTCTGGTTCCGACCAAATGAGGAAGAAATCTCAAAAGGCTCCAATTCTCGTGTACGTTTCCTCCAATTGTTTTCCTTGTAGCGTAGGAGGGGGGTACAGCATGCGGACGGTTTGCCTTATCAGTCCACTTCAATGGAAATGTTGTTATTGCTTCGTTCAAATTGGCTAGTGTAAAATATTTTTTAGAAATTAACACTGTAAGACAAAGAGCAATCTCAACAGGGACAATTCCTTCAAATATATCATGGGCTATATCTGGGGGGAAACTCTGTGTCACACTAAAATATGACAGATTTTCTGACAGCACACACTTCTTCTTTACACCAAAATGGCTAGACAATGAATTTTCTTCAATAGCTTTAAGATGAGAAGTATGAATGTCCTTGCTTCTTGCACAGAAAACACCTGAATTGACTTCTTTTGTTTGAATATCTACATTTTCTGCTGTACAAAATCTGCAAACATATTTACCTGAAAAACTTTCTACAAAACCTGCAATGCCATGTGCCCCAAGATTGTCTGCTACTATACAATGAACAAACCCTTTAATGCTTTTACCTAATTTGGAAATAAACAGCCCTTCTTGTTCCAATGTAATAAGATCATCTACTAAGGGCTTCAGTACACGGTCATAACCATAGCACTTAACATCTTCACTACGAATAAGCGCAGCTAAATATATATTAGACAGCGCTGAGTGGAAACTAGCAGGTAAGTTCCCCAATGTCCAATATACTCCACAGATTTTATGTTTTTTTCTGGAGGTCCCGAGAGGATTACAGATCTCAAAATCATCTACATACAAAATAAGTGATATAGCACACTCCTTTGATAATTGTAAGTTTTCTTTGTAATTAATACCATCATAAATGGATTTATATTGAATTTGATCCAATTGAATTTGATGGTGAGATTTTAAGTTGATTGCTTTTTCCAAAAACGTTTGACAACTTAGGATCTGCTGTAAAGATTTTAGTATAGAGACATACTGAAAAGATGTTCTGTTTTGGGAGTCAAGTACATATTCTGTAGGTTCTACAATATCAAAATGTTTTTTGTAGTACGTTTTTCGCTTCCAAGCAGTGGAAAGTGGGCCATGACCACCAAATGAAGCTGAAAAGGGATTTGACTTACAAATAGTAGATGCTAGCTCTTGCACAACAGTTTTATCTACTTGACAGTTAACATTCTGTAAGTGCTGAGCTATGGTTTGATGGATAAGAGGAAAAGAAGCAGTGCTTATTAAATAGTCAAACTCTTGCAAAAGTTCATCAACAGCCACACTAGAAACAAGATAAATATGTTCTAGCTTCAGTAAAAGAGATGCAACTTTAAGCTCAACATTACGAGGCAAATCCTTTAACACCTGATCATCAAAACTAAAATCTGTTAAGTTTTCTTTACGTAAATCCTGTGAGAGCTCAGTACCAACACTATCAACCTGGTTACTGTCAGAAATAAGACTTTCAATAGAATTATCTGAGCTTGACCCATGTTTCTCAAGTATTCCAGGCTTCAAGTCATTTACCGTACAATCCTTATGATTTCTGCTTCTATGAGTCCGAAATGAACCATAAATATTTGTTGTGTATGAACACCCCTGAAACACACAATGAACTGTTTCACTGTTTTTCAGATGCTGTGCTATATGTTGAAAATAGTCTTTCAAAGTGGAACGTTGATTACAATTGCATAAGAGACATTTAAATGTGGTCAGTTCAGTTTGTGAAGAGGGCTGATGACTTCTATACAAGTGGCTTAAAAGTGCCTTCCAAGTCTTACAGGTACAAGGGCAGTTGAAGTAGATGCATGAATAGGAATGGTGGCGTCCATAATGTCTGTGTTCAAGTTTATAGTGTTTAAGGAGCTCAGATCTTCGTGAAACAGAAGTACCACAGTCTTTGCATTTCCACATTCATTGGAGGACTAGGAAAAAAAAAACATGGTATAATTGCATTTAATTTGTAAAAACAGTTATGTTTGTTTTCAATACTTCAGCAGGAAATAAATGCCATTTAAAGCAAGATGTTATTAATTTAATTTTACTAATTCACAGAGTATTTAAATTAAGCGAATAGGTTTTAGTTATTTCTTTTTTGGCACAATAACCGTAATCAGTTCTCTTTAACTTGAATAGTTCAATCATTTAAGGACAATTGAATCTTTAATTGAAATTTTAATTATTGATTTATACTGTGTAGTAAAATAAAACTTACACTAAATTGGGTGATAACTTCTTGATTAGTTTTGATTTGGGGTTATTTCTATTTGCAATTTTCCAAATGTAATAATACCTTTAAAAATGAAATACTGACATGAAGAGAAACTTACATGTTCTGACTGTCATGTAATTTGTATTTATTAGCAATGATTTCTCTGTGATAATTTTAAAGATATTCTCTAGTGTTAGTCATTCCTATTTAAACATACATGGAAATAATGTTCACAATTGTTAACTTTGGGACTCACCAAATTCAGCAATAAGAGCAATGAAATTTCAGGGAACAGCAACAAATCTGGAAACACAAAGGAAAAGGTGAGATTTCACATTTTAGTTTTTGTCTGCTGTATTATGTTTATCCTATGTGGGGTAAAAGTGTATGACGACAAGCAGCCCTGTGTCCCTGTTACACCAGTCAACACTGGTGTAACACGCAAAGCTACAGGGTTTCACTCAATGACACTTGAAAGTGATGGCTTTTATATCAGTCGCTCTCCCCTTACCCACTCACTGCACCTCAGAGTTAAAAAGAGTGTATCTGTCGCTTCTATCTTTTCACTACAACTCCGCATCGCAATATCACATTATGCATTAACTACTTTAAAAATAAGCAATGTGAGCATTTTTTGTCATACTGTGATAAACTGCAATCAATACACAGTTCAGGAGGGGGTCATTTATTCTCACTGTTCATAGTTCAATACATTTCATTAACGCAAAACTGCAATCACTAAACGTTACTATCTATTCCACACTCTTTTGCTGGTAGAGGGACACATACCTGTGAAAAGTTACTGGGGTGCATTTCATCAGACATGAAACAGACACGTTAAATTGCCTTCTGATTATTAAATAGGGGTGCATGTCTAAAATAACTTCAGACTCAACCATAAACGTTACGTTACGTTACGTTGTATGCACTAAACAAACTGACTGTAGGCTAATCATGTCGGCAGTGGAGGAGAGACCGGGCAGGGCAACCAGCGCCTAATCTGGCAAAACAGTTGTAATCAATAGTTACTTAGTTATTTTGGTTGTTAAAGCCACTTACAGCCAGGAGCCTGTCGCTTCTTTAAAATGTGTCCGCGTAGTTTCACCTTGTTCTCCGCGCTGCTGCCAGCCCGTAGCGGGGTGAGCAGCCCCGCCCTCGGTGAAACATGTCCCGACTCGCCCCTCTTCTGCCGTTAGCTAGCTAACCTATGTACTCCAAAGAGCTATTTTACAAAGTTGTGCTAAACAAAATTCAAATATCTATCGAACATATTTGCCTTCTCATTTAACATTAATATTATAGCTCCTGCTGTCAATGTCTAGATTAATTTAGCTAGTTTACGATTGCGGTACATGTGAGAAAGGAGCTAGCGTTATAGTTTATGTAGCTAAGCACTACAGAAAAACGACTTATCACACTACACTTACATCACAGTCAAATAATATTAATAACAAAATTAACGTTGCATTTGTGAAACAGAGGCAACATTTGGCATTGCAAAAGCCTGGTTTAGCTAGCTTTAGCTAACACGTGCACAAACACATTTGTCTGTAAAGTACGTTTTTTCAAGTTTTCAAGTTATCCATTCTGCCACTAAACATAAATGCAAATAAAAACAACTCGTTTTCTGGCAAAATAACACAATTTGTAATACTGACCTTGTCTAAAAGAGATGTCCTGGGCCACTGATGGTCTTCACATTCGAAGCTGGTAATGGCGGACCGCGGACGGCAAAATCACGAGCAGGGAGCAAGCTGATGTGACGTCATGTGGTCACATGACATGAAAACCGCCAAATTGAAGTGAAAACACTATTTAAGTAAAAGTCTTTCTTTAAGTATGTCTAGCTGGTTCGTTTTTTGCTTAAAAGTAAACTGAACAAAACAGGTTCAAACCAGAAACCATGATTTTCACATAGTCCAATGTAAAAATGCACTTTAAATGAATGACACAGTAGTTTCACTTTTTTCAGTGTGTCTACAGTCAAGTCTATTGGCCTTTTTGTACCCTCTGGCCTTCCATACAAGAGGGTGATGTTTCCCATATATAGGCATGCTGGTGCCTCTATTTCCGTAAACAGACACAGAGGAGAGACGGAGAATTATGGACATAAAATGGATTAATCTTGAATGTAACAGTTTGGATTTAAAGCCCAACGACCCCGAAAGAGGCTGGGAGTTCCAGGCTCAATAGAAAATCACCTGTAGAGGCTAGAAGGACCCGGAAAAGACCCCCGTAACCGCTAACTCGTCAGGTTTTAGACGCAACTTTTGGTGAGTCGATAGCTCTTATGGTTACTAAATCATTAAACTATGAATCAGAGGTGCTGTTTTTACGCGTGGGCGAGTGTCTCGATCACAGAGGGTGGTAATTGTTATACATTGCTCCCGGGTGGTGACCCAGGTAATTTCTGAATTGTCATGAGCAGGGACATACCCATGTTGACTGGCTTGGTTTGAATTTCCAAAAGAAGGGTTGAACACCAATCAAACAACATTGGCCAACCCTGGTCAGTGGTGTGACGAACGTAATAGACATATGCTCACACAAAAAGGGGACATCATAACTAGACGTTTCTAGCAGCGAAGGATTTCATCTCCCAAACATGCAAGGTACCTCTACTATGCTGTCATTCTTCTGTTCCCAAAACAACCTTTAGCTTGTGACAGTGTGTCTGTGTGTTTTTACGTGCTCTGTTATATCCACAATGTGGAATTTGTGGTTTTGTTTGTTAGACATTTAATTATAGTCTGCATTAGAAACCACATGTTGAAGGCTGTGGCTGTATGTCTGATTTGTGTTTAGGATGAAACAGGCTTTCTGACTGTGATAGAATGACTCTGAGAAACCACTAATGGAACTAATTGGTAAAAGTTAATTCGCAGTTCATTTGATATCAATAACTGTCCCTTCGGTTTATGGAGATGTTGAGCATGTTTGTGTGTAGAAATCACACCAATTTGGGTTATTTTTTTTACCATACTAGAGCAAATGTAATGAACCCAGAGGGGCAAGAAGAAACCTTCTGGTTATTAAAACCTGCTTAGCATTGGCTTTGATGACAGAGTAAACAATAAATGCTTTTTATCAAATCAACCTGTTTCTGAGGGACATTTTACTTTTTGTGCGTGTTGTCCATAAATAGAATTTTGCGTTGCAATACAGAGTGATTTCTTAAAGACCGATGCATTGATATTGTGTCAGGCACAGTATGTCCTGCATCTGTATGCTGTTACTTATGGTAAAGCATTCCTTTGTGACATTCACATCTGTCTGATGGTAGAAAAGAGCTGCCGCTTTAAAGGCTCTGTAGGCGGTAACCAATGCTTCTTGTAGCGCCATTTGTCTTCCATAGGAATTGTTTGAAAAGAGATGTAGGAGGACATTTTCCATGTTCTTTTGCATATATTTTAAGATGCATCAACTCTGTTTAACTTTCTCATGATATCAGTCTAGTGTCTTTAGAGAAGTGGGTGTGGTTAGCTAATTGATAGGGTTAGACTGACATGTCACATGAGGGGGTGTGTTTGTGTGATGCTGATTTAGCCTAGGCCAAACGGTAGGTGTGGACATGGATTGAGGAATGGATTGAGGAAGCAGTCAGTGGCAGAAAGCCTCAAGCGGACCGCTGCACACCACCCGCTGCATAGAACCCACTACCACACAGAGAACACTCATTCTTGTTTTCCCACAACACAACTTTTGTAAATACAAAATAGAGTAGCCTTTGTTAAACAACCCCAGGTTATCTTAGCCTGGGAATAAACTTAAATATTTGATCTTTGGAATGTACATAATTTGATTTCAATTTAAATACTGTTTATTCAGGGTGGGTGATATAGCTCAATCTTCTATCACAGCCTATGTTGTTTTATATTTCATAGTTATAGAAATCTTGATAAAGTTTATATTCATAAAATAATATAATTTATAAATGAATAGATGGAGATTTCTGTATCCTATAAATCCATTGTTGTCATAGAGTAGTCCTGTTAATTGGGTTGTAACAACACTCATAGATATTCCTTCTCCATGCATTACTTTGCCCAATTCTAGTGTCTGTGGCTTTCATTTGTGTCTTCATGCATCAGATTAAGGTGGAGCATGTAGTCAAATTAGAACAAAGCCACATTTGAACCAGTGGTATCATAATTACTCAGCCATAGACCACTGATCCAGCCGAATGCCCTGTGTCTTTGAATTGATACAAGCCGTTTTGTGATGAGTAGGATCCCACAGATGGCCATGAAAAGGAGATTGTGATAAAGAGAGCAGCTGGTATCCTTTCTCTCCTTTTCTTTGCTTTGCTCTCTTATACCTCCTTAAAGGACCGTTTCATCATTTTCTTGTATTCCAAAGGGAAAGCTGAGGGCCTTCTGGAATGAACTCAGAGTTCCGGAATCCTTGTGTACCTGTCACTCATCCCCATGAAAGGGCACACACACACACACACACACACACACACACACACACATACACACACTCAGACACACACACACACACACACCACGGCATGACAGCTGTATCACAAGAGACTGGCACCGGCTCATTACTGCATCATTCATCAGTGTGACATAATGAAGGAATGTTTGAAGAGCTGTTGATGATGTTGTGTTGGAGGATAGAACGGCTGAATGCAGCTCCAACAGCTTCCCTCGTCCCTTCTCTCACTAGTTTAATTGTGCTGTTTTTCCTACAGAATTTTTTGTAAAAGCTATATTATGTCTGAGCCACATGACATCACTTCTGGCTTCTTAGTGGTGGGTCTCAATCCTGGTCACAGAGCTTGTTGGAAAACTTTGTTCAGACATGTAAATAATCTCATTTGTGTTTTTCAAATTAATTGATTTTTTAAAAAAATTTTATTTCATCATTTCATTAAATTCAAATGCCAGTATGACGGCATTCAAATTGCTCCCTACATTAAAGGTCCCATGAGTTCCCACAGCCTGCCTATGGTCTTGCCCCCTTATGACCTCATAAGGGGCAAGATTCCAGATTGGCCATCTGAGCTTTCATTTCTTTTCATTTATGAAGTCATAAGGGGCAAGGTTACCTCCCCTTTCTCTGCTTTGACCTCCCAGAAAATTTGGCCCACCCATGAGAGAGAGACATCATGGCCTTCAAATGAGTGGCAGTTTGTGGCAGTCCCCCCCTCAAAAGCTACAGATTTAGAAATGGCACGTCCTAAGGAAAGCTCATTGTGGAACTGGCTCTAATGGCTGTAATTTTGCACCAAGGCTGAATTTTGGGAAAGAGACTTCAGATATGGTATTAGGGGACCACTAAGGTCTATTTAAAAGAGACTTCAGATATGGACTTCTTTTGAAAGAAAACGGGATGGGGGAGTAATGGTGCATAACTTCTTTCTGCCCTCAATAAATGCTTAAATAACAGTGTGGATGAACGCAAACTCGTAATCTGACATTGGTAAGACTTAAAGTGTAACGGATTCTGTCTGATACTTTCTCCTCTAATATTAGCACAGTATAATGGATAAAGTCGTAAAATAAAGAACTTCGTCACAGGACTCCTAAGCAAAACATATTGGAATTTCAAAGGAAGTTTAGCCAAAACAGCCAGCGAGACAACCTCAGCTTCCCAGCATCCAGATCACAAAGTGGGGTTCATTAAGACATTCCTGCACATGTGGGATGGCTCGGCTCATATCAGCTTTGACAGAAAGAAGAACAAGGAGATAAGACCAGGCACCAGAAGTACATGGAAGTACAGAGAGTGTTGAGGAGGGAGGGAATCAAAAACCTCAAAAACCTTTCACCTTCCATGTTTCTTTTGCTGTACCGACGGCACTGTCAAACACCAGCAAGATGAACTACTACTTAGAGGGAAGAAAGGGGCAGGAAGGGAGCAGTGTTGTCAAATGAGTGTGTCTTAAGTGGAAGGGGGAGGCGGGTAGTGTATACATGGGCTCGTTGAAAGGGCTTTTCTGGTAGGCCTTGTTTGACATGGCCAGGATAACTAATGAATGTGTTCTCTCTCTTTGTCTGTCTATATTCCTCTAAAATCTCCTATGTTCATCTTGCCATCTCATGCACAATATCCGTCTCCCTCACTTCTATCCCCTCCGTCTATCTAAATATATGTCTTCTTCTTTTTTTGTAGTTGTTTTTAGTTTTCACAAAGCAGCATCTGTTGAAAGGAGGCCTTTTTTTAGCTTTTGGGGGTTTGTGGGGCCACGGTTGTTAATTGTGTGTTTATAGTGGCCCCTATATCCTGCCATCAAGCCTGAAAAAAGCCTATAGGGGAGACCTGAAAGCTCACACTGACATCTGAAAGGCTATTTTAGTGAAAGAGCTTGAAACAATTATAGTGTCAGTACGGGCCAGTTTCAGAGCACACATCATTTGACTTGCAGCATGTTTTGACATTGGTGGTACTTAGTGAGGTTTGGACTAGAGCACCCTTGGTCAGTGCAAGTTTGTACAGATGTTGCACCTAACAGCCAGGACCAGACCACAGGGGAAATCATTTCTTATACCTCATGTTTACTCTCAAATTCCTTTAACTGCATTCCCAATGCCCCCTCAAGGTATCCAGGAATACATTATATTATGAACAGCTACATTATCTCTCTATGACTATATATATATATATATATATATATATATATATATATATATATATATATATATTGGAATTTCAAAGGAAGGTTAGCCAAAACAGCCAGCGATATATATATATATATATATATATATATATATATATATATATATATATATATATATATATATATATATATTTATATACAGTATATGTACACTTTTCACACACACAGATAGAATGAGCGATTTTACACCCCTAAGCAAAAATTACATTTTCGCCTCAGTGGAGGCAATCTTTTTTTTCTAGACAGATAAGATTGGAGGAGCATGCAGGGTCAGAATGTTCTTGCTTTCTAAAACAGTAGAATATTTGACCATGGCACCTCTCCCTTCCAAAGACAGATAGGACAAGCTCATAGGAATTACATCAAGATCAGATGTCTCTGTATCCAAAGTGTTTAGTATAAAGAAGTAGATGACAAAGACAACAAAAAAGGAGAGAATCAAGATCAAAAACCTAGTATGATACTGGATTAAGAGTATGATATAGAGATAGAGATACAAAGAGGATGATGACTCTCTCACATGCCTGACACTTCCAAAGGAGATAGCTAATAATAAAGTATTTCAACATACTAGAAATAAGGATTGTATAGCTACTGCTACAGCTACTGCTACCTAGCCAAGTTATTAATAATATATTAATATGTTATTAATAATAGTTTTAAAAAATAGCATAGGCTCACAGGCTATGTAATAAAGACTATCACAGAAAAGAACACTTCTGTGATATATATTTTCTGTAATCTGTGCACATCTTTACACATACACACACACACACGCACACACACACACACACACACACTGAGAAGTAGCCAGGGATACCAGGTGCAGGGTGGATGTGAAAGGCTTTGTATTTTGTCAACAGCATAGCAGCAACTCACATGACTCTCCAGTGGACTCACATAGGGAGGACAGGGCAAAGAGAGTGGAAGATGAGAAGAGAAAAAGAGGTGGGGTATAAGAAGATAAGGAGGCTGTGTGGGAGATTTGTACCGGAGGTGACATGGAGGGGGGGGAAAGAAACATGTACTGAGGACAAACACTTTTGTGAGATATTGACTTTGTTTTGCGAGATATCCAGTTTCATTTGCGAGCTCTTGACTTTGTTGTGTGAGATGTTGACTTGCAAGCTTTCAAGTTTTATTTGCCAGATCTCATAAATCCTTGTAGCAAATTCTTGTAGCGCGCTAACTAGTATCTAGCTAGCTAGTAGCACGACATGTGCTAGTAGCTAGATACTAGTTGGTTGTCTAAATACATCAATTTATTTTGATAAGCATTACTAATTAATACATTCCAAAGTGAAGTGTTAAAATGGACATTGTTGTTGACTGTTGATATCAATGTGTGCAGGCTAACTTTAGTTGCTAGCTAGTATCTAGCTAGTAGCATGACATGATTACATCTCCTTGATTGTCTAAATACATCAATCGTTTATTTTGATATGCAGGTAAACGATCAGGAACAACAAAAACAATGTTTACTGTTTAGAGAACAAACTAGCTATACGTGTAAGAAACACGAGAAAAAAGCTCATGAATGAGCATGTTGCTACGACAACATAAACTAGTGCATTGACATCAACATGCAAAGGCAATGTTCATTGTACTACTTCACTTTGGTATGTATTAATGATTATTGCTTATTAAAATAAACAATGGATGTATTTAGACAATCAAGGAGATGTAATCATGTCATGCTGCTAGCTAGCTACTAATTTTAGCCAGCAGTCATTGATATCAACAGTCAACAACAATGTCCATTGTAACACTTCACTTTGGCATGTATTAATTAGTAATGCTTACCAAAATAAACGATGGATGTTTTTAGACAACCAAGGAGATGTAATCATGTCGTGTTACTAGCTAGCTAAATACTAGCTAGCGCTACAAGCTACCTAGCTAGGTTAGCCTAATTGTTTGTTGGATTTGTGAGATATTGCAAATAAAACTCGATATCTTGCAAAACAAAGTCAGGATCTTGCAAAACAAAGTCAAGATCTCACAAAGTGTTTGTCCCCAGTACCTCTTCTTCCCCCCTCCATGTCACCTCCGGGCTCCGTAGATTTGAGAATAAAGTGGAGGGAAAAAAAGACATTGTGCGAATGTTTACTGTAACTGGTGGAATAAAAGTGGTGTATGCCGGTGAGGCCCGGAAAGATCACTAAAGAAAGTGCTATAGGACAAATAATAAAAGGGGGGAGAGAGGTTGGCATCGAGAGAGACACAAAGTGAGTGAGTATTCAGTAGCAGGATGGACTAAGTGATGGGAGGGAGAGGGACAGAGTGAGAGAAAGGGTGGAAAAGGCCAGTGGCCTCTGCTCTGTCCCCTCTGTGTGCTGCTAAACTGCTCACCAGTTCCCTGCAGCTCTGTCACTTCTTGTTTGTTAATCCCCCTTTCTTCTCCCCCTCCTACTCTTCCTCGCTCCCTTTCTTTCAAATCGGTCAATTGTTAATGTGACCCCTTTAAACCCCACTGTCCCGCTCTTGCAGTATTGTCAAAACATTATCAGTGTGTACAAGAGAGACATTTAGAAAGGGCAGTGCTTGACGATAAACGACTATGCTCATTTGAAAGAATTTGTATTGATAGTTTCTCTTAAAATCTCTTATATCGCATTTTATGAAGCTACAGTAGTGAATTGTTTTGTTTTATGTTTTATTAAGATGAGAAAGGACTGCTTTACATGAGACATACCATATAATTTTTAATACTACATGCACGTTCTCACTGATGGGACTGTGTACTATCATTATAAGCTAGAAAACTAATTGCAAGGTTCATACTCACATTTATCACAGTCAATATGAATGAGCACAACCTCCTCATGCATTACAGAGCATTTGCTCTCTGATCGTAACACAAAGGAGAAAATTCAAAGCATTAGATCAGAATAGAATTGGCAAGCTACAGTATTTTATCTTTCTAATAGCCTTAGTTGTGACTTGACTTTCCTTTTTTTGAGCCTTGCTAACTTACGTCAACATCACTTAATGTTGTACTTTTTGTGAATACAGATTCATGAATGTTAAAAAAAATACCAATACTGCACATTGACAACAAAGCATGACAGTGAAATAAATCAAGAGAGAAAGAGACATGTGTGAAGCACATGTGTAAATGTGCGTACATTTTGTGGCTTATGTCTATAGTAATGTGTGTGTGTGTGTATTTACGTCTGTGTCTTTCAGTTCATCAGGGAGCTTTAAACGTTCATCCGTAGAGGAAGGTCTTTGATGTTTTGTGAAAGACAGCTGAGCTCAGATGAAAGAGAAGATACCACCCATTATCTGACGATTGAGTGACTGCGCATAACCTCCCATAAAAAATACAGCACATTTTCCAGTTTCCATCTAATCCAATTTGTTTTTCAGAGGTAATCTCTGTAGATTATTTTACTATCCAATGAGCACACTATTATCCATCATCGTTACATGTTGAGTTAGTTTCAGCCACAACCCAGTAGAGGTACCACCTAAATAAGTCAGTTTTTAGCATATTTAGTGACTCTATTCAATTGAAGACAGTAGAGATGAACAGCACAGCTTCACGAAGCACTTGGTCTTTGATTAATTATATTTTAAATGAGGATATCAGACCAGGATATGACCTTGCCTTAATTTACAAAGTCATTGATCTTGAAGTAGTTGGACTTAAGTGGACTTAAATTTACATAGAGCTTATATACCTTACCAGATATGTGCTTCCAATTTGCCTCTCATTCACCCTTTCACACACACATTCATGCACCGATGGTGGCGGAGCTGCCGTGCAAGGCACTGGCCTGCCCACCGGGAGTAACTTGGGTTTTAATCTGTTTCTCAAGAACACTTTGATATGCTGACAGGACGAGCTGGGGATCTTACCGTCAATCTTGTGGTTTAGGGACGATCCACTCTACCGCCTGAGCCACAGCCGCCACTACTAAAAATCCTTAAAATAAATTCCATGCCTCTGAGCTATGTTTCATAATACATCAGTCGAGTGTGCTGACATTAAAGCTGCTGCACAGAACAATGGGAATTGTTTTAGTACTAGGTCCCATTAGTAAAAAAAGGGTTTTTGGCTCGCCCACTTGTTGTGTGTCTTTCATGAAGACTATATGCTGAAAAACCTCAATACAATCCCCTGCCACATAGAAGTGGCCAGTGCACAGCTATGTCATTCTGACCGTGCATCAAACATCCATTTCTACAAGAGTAGAAGGTCTTTTTTTCTTGGCTTGAAAAAGGTACTGTAGTTTACAACCTATAGGAAACTACATGCAGCTTTTGTGCTTTTCATTTCTAAGAAGGTTACCTCAATCACTTTCACTTCACTCTACGTTTTGCAGAGAGAAATCAAAGTTCATGATTGGGTCTTACATTCTGACTGTGCCCTTTAACACAAACTGTGTTTATTGATTCCCATTGTTTGTGAGAAGCAAAAAAAAGGAAAACCTGAACTCGAGAAGGAGAGGTTGTAAGAGGAGTAGGAAAGCTAATTCAGTATCTGCTAGTAGTTTATTTCAGAGAGGAAGGACTCGTGCTTATTTTGGACCCTTTCCGCTTGCAGCTGTTGAGCATCTGGTCTCAGTGTTCATGCTGGAATGAATGAAAATCTTTAAAGCCATGAAGGAAAGACACTTCCATGATCCTTTTTTCCCCTCAAGTGACAAACAGGTGCTCTTTTGAAATAGGATAAGTAGGAAATAGAGCTGCTTCGTTCTAGTTCTTAGGCGCTGTATCAGTTGTAAGAGTAAAAGAAATCTGCTGTGTACATCAGGTGTTCAGGCTCGTAGGTTCTCAAATTTTTTTTGTCCATTGTATTTTTGGGTATTTACATTTTTAGTGGATTCACTATAGTAAGATAGATTATGTTTTGAGTTTAGTCGGCCAGCTCATGTGGAATGTATATATCATGTGAAAACAGAGTATGCACAGAGGTGACCTCTTCACTCCCTGCAAGCGTACACCAGCACAGCAGAGACTGGGGGAGTAAAGATATTAAACTTCTCTCCCAGGGGAACTTCCGACCCTACAGCAGGATGCTGAGGTGGAGGCTGTGCTCATGAAATAAACCATGAACAGCAGCAGCAGCAGAACCACTGTCGTAAAATCGCATGAACTGCAGCATTATTTTACAATAAAAATGCTTAAAACTTTCACAAAACACACGTTAAAGTAGTACAGACATTTTTAATTGTTTTACTTAACCTTTATTTAACCAGGTAGGCCGTTGAGAACAGGTTCTCATTTGCAACAGCAACATGGCCAAGAAATGCATAAGACAACACACAGTTTCACATTCAATACAATACAAGAATACACAATACAATAGGCGACATAAAGTACAGATTAAATAAGCATTAGTTAAGGCCGGCACAAAGCAAGGTGTAAGTAAGTCGATGGATATGCAAAAATGTTATGGTGTTAACATAATACACATGAATAGACAGTCTATGACACTGCTGAGATGTAATAAAGATTCAAAATACTAAGTGCAAATTCTGGTCTAGTTCGTGAGATCTAGCAGACTACTGCATATCAAAGCAAGGAACTCGCTCGAAGGCTTTTATTTTTTTGAATATGTTGGAGCATGTTTCAAGGAAAGTTTAAAGACATGATATATCTCCTTGACTTTTATGACATAAAACATTTGTTATTAAACCTAACAGCTTTCTTCCACTTAGTAAGCTTCACAGATAATAAATGAAAAAAAGTCTGGATGTGTTACTGCACACATACTGTACTTGCAGATATTTTTCTATTTAGCAGATATTCTCTAGTACCCCTCTAGTAGCATGAGCCCAGCATTTGAAGGCGGTAATAATGCAATCCCTGACCCTGGGACTGTGCTTTTTCCTCTGTAAAAATGCATCTATGATTCATGCACTTGTTTTTCCTGTCTCTCTTCCAACTAATTTTCGTCTATTTTTTATTTTGCCTGTTTTATAGGCAATATCTTGGACAGTATGCTGCTAAGAGCTTCTAGTAAGGAAGGAGTGGAGAGTGGGAAGGAGGCTAGTGGCAGCACAGCTCCTGCTTCATCCTCCCAAAGACTACTGTGGTGTCACTGTTATCACCACTGCCCCGAAGATTCAACCAATCATACGTGCAGGTACCTTAAGGAGTGGAGGAGCGATAAATAAATGTGCATTTGTGTAATGAAACATTCACTTGTGTCAGTGGTGGCTTTGCTAACTGACCGTCCTTGTTTGCCAGGACGGATGGCTACTGTTTCACCATGGTGGAGGAGGAGGGAGGGGTACCGGTCCAGACTGCAGGTTGCCTTGGGCTAGTCGGGTCAGAATTTCAGTGTAGGGTGAGTAGATGACTGTAGCATTACAATCCACATCCCTTTTGCAACCGTTTCTGTAGCATTATCTCAGATCTTGAGCTTAACAACTTAATTTAAATGGAAATAATCACAACAGGGTAAGTGAAGAAAGCAAAAGATTCTTACATGACTATATTCAATATATATTATTTGTCTGTCACTTTATATGACTTATTTGTGACATATAAAATTTACAATAAAACAGTTATTATATTATTTATTTATATTTATTATTTATAATTTCCCAGAGACACATTTTTAAACCCGTTTAAAATAAAAAAGATTTGAGACAAAAACTAAGAAAATAAAGTTTAAGGATTAATAAACTTGTTTAATATCTCTGCCGATTGATTAATGAGTTAACTGTTTAAGCACTTAGAGTACTTAATGAACAACTGAATACAGAAATTATAAAAAAAACAAAAAACAACTTTTTCTGTCTTCCAGGACACGGGGAACTCACGTCAAAGGAGATCGCTGGAGTGTTGTACAGACCAAGATTACTGTAACAAAAACCTGCATCCCACACTGCCACCGCTCAAACCACCTCGTAAGTTTATCTATCTCTCTCTCCTCTCATCCCTCCACAGCTCTTTCTTGCCAATAAAACACAGAAATGAATTTTAAGAGCCACTTGTTCTCCCGTTGGCAGGTGACAGTGACAATGATATAGACAGGACCAAGAACTGTGACTGATGGTGTTACAGCACACAGGATTCAGAGATAGAGATATCATGACATTATCAGAGAGTAAAAGACAGCTTAAGTGGGGAAGACAGAAGGAGTTACTGACAAACTGTCCTGGAGCTCGCCCAAGCTAGGGTGTCAAGAGAATACTGAGCTCTCTACTGTGTACAACTCTATATTCCATGTGTGAGTGTGTATTTGAGAGACAGTAAGCCTAGATTCCCAGGGAAATCACAATCCCCAGCAGACAGCGAGGGCAGTCATCAATCTGAAACCCTATCATAGGGGATCAGGAAGAGAATTCATCGACTAGACTAAGGGCTTCCTCTCGCTGTTGACTGGAGCCTTGAGGGAAAAGTGTGTGTGTCAGAAGAAAATGAAAAATTGATGAGTGAAATATGATTTGTACTTGATTTACTGTACAGCGGTTCTTTCAAGTGACTTGTGAGGATGACTGATTTCTTGGTATACTTTTCTCTATTTCCTCCCCATGTTTTAGGGATATTAGAACTTTTACTTAGGTTTTTTTTTTGTTTCAGCTTAAGTTTCTTGGGCAGAAAATGACCCCAATCATTTTTCTCAAGAATGTCCTGTTGTTGCACATACTTGTGGATCATTGACAGGGAAAAGACTAACGGGATTGTTTCCCCCCCACATTGTTTCATATCCTACCCTTTATACTGCTTTATACTGTCCTATACCTTTATCCTGCCCCTCTCTTCTATTCCATCTTGCTTTTTTTCTCTCACCACCCCACCCATCTTTTTCACCTCTTCACCCTCCCTTCTCCAGTCTATGTAGATGGAAAGATCCACCACATGGCCTTGTTGATCTCAGTCACTGCGTGCAGTATTATACTGGCTGTCATTATTGTCTTCTGCTACTTCAGGTGATTACATGTGACCATTGAACATCAAATAGCATCGGGAAGTTTGTATTAGCTATGGTAGTTTTGTCTTCTCTTTTAAGAGGGTATGCTGGATAATTCTGTGCTTTTTTACAGGTATAAGCGTCAGGAGTCTCGTCCTCGGTACAGTATTGGTCTGGAGCAGGACGAGACCTACATTCCCCCTGGAGAATCTCTGAGGGACCTGATAGAGCAGTCACAAAGCTCTGGCTCAGGCTCAGGGCTCCCTCTATTGGTGAGATACCCACATAGCAGCTAAACACCTGTTGGATTTTTTATCAAGTTTTGTGTCATGTGTTTTCGTGAAGAAAGTATGTGGGGAGATAATGGTGGTTAATTTGTTATCTCAAATATTATTGGAGGGTTAGTTTTCATATTATCAGTTCCAGCATGCTGTGGAAAAATGACAACACTATTCCTGATTTAGATTGAGAGATCCTATATCCACCTGAGTCTCATTAAACCTTAGATTGAGGTTTCCATTCCAAAGTATAATTAACTAAATGTGCTGAATCACTAATAGCTAACCTTTTTGCTCCTCTTCAGGTGCAGCGAACGATAGCCAAGCAGATCCAGATGGTGAAGCAGATAGGCAAGGGGAGGTATGGAGAGGTGTGGATGGGCAGATGGAGGGGGGAAAAAGTGGCGGTTAAAGTTTTCTTCACCACTGAGGAGGCCAGTTGGTTCAGAGAGACTGAGATTTACCAGACCGTCCTAATGAGACATGAGAACATTCTGGGTAAGACTGGTTACTGTCTCATGTGTTTCTTCTTCCCCCGTCTTGTTATTGATTTCTAGATTTCTACTCTCTGTCTTTGCACCTCTTTTTAATTCTATTTGTCTCTCTGTCTCCTTTTCCTGTCTTTTAAATCAATCATTTATACTCTTTGTGCTCCATCACAATTAATAAAGTGCCCAAAAGGGATTTGAAGAAACAGTTAATAAATAAGTCTTCCTAATATAGTAAAAGATCTTCTACAAAAACAATCTTTTCAAACAACAATCTTGGGACTGTGTCCATTGTTAACTATGCTGCACCACACTGCACTCACTGGCAAAACAGATCAATTATACACCCCAACAATTTATACAGAAGACAACAACAGAATGCAAACCATAATTAAACACTATAAGATGCATAGTAATTAAGTAGCTGGGAAAAAGATTCCTTGCCAGTAAAGTAGAAGACAGACTATACACTGCAGTGTGTGTTGCCTTCCACAGTCCATATTACATGTTTTGTTTTAAATTGAGTACTAGCATTTGTCATTATGACATTATCCACCAAATCAGACACATTGCCGGCATAGAAATCAAGCTTAATATTACTGATATTTGTACTGGCTTTGCATGATTAGTTTAAAAAGTTGTTTCCTCAGAAATAAACTCACTACAAATAAATACAGAAAGACAATGCATGCTAGGCAACTCCTGCACTGCCCACAACTGGACTTGTTCTCTTGGCGCCAAACTATGGCTGCCTACTGCTTCTAATCAGTTAGGATGGGTTAAATGGGTTAAATGGGTTAACTCCTTCCTTCACTCTCCCTTGTTTGCAGGTTTTATAGCTGCTGATATTAAAGGAACTGGCTCCTGGACCCAACTCTACCTAATCACCGACTACCATGAAAATGGCTCTTTGTATGATTACCTCAAATCAACCACCCTAGACAATAAAGCCATGTTGCGACTGGCCTACTCCTCTGTGTCAGGCCTTTGTCACCTCCACACTGAGATCTTCGGCACCCAGGGCAAACCTGCCATTGCCCACAGGGATCTGAAGAGTAAGAACATACTGGTTAAAAGAAATGGGACCTGCTGTATAGCTGACCTAGGACTGGCAGTCAAGTTTATTAGGTGAGCAAGTCAGTCACATTTGATGCTTTTAAACATGATTTGATGAGATATTACTCTCTAATTCTTAATTGAGTCCATGTCTTGCTGAATTTAAGCTGTGGTAGAGGTTACTTTACTTACTTACTTTTCGGAAATGTTCATAAATCTAAGCATTTTTAACCTTTACTTCTTCAAATTACTTCAGAGGATTCAGGAATATGCGTAGCTCATTCATACTTCTAATTAAAATGTGTTACTTTGATCTCTGCAGTGACACCAATGAAGTGGACATCCCTCCTAACACTAGGGTCGGTACAAAGCGCTACATGCCTCCAGAGGTTCTGGATGAGACTCTGAACAGAAGTCATTTTCAGTCGTACATCATGGCCGACATGTACAGCTTTGGGCTGATTCTCTGGGAGATCGCTCGGCGTTGTGTCTCCGGAGGTAAATATTTCATCTTGAAACGCTTTCAAAAACCAGACTACCAAATAAAAAAAGCGCTTTCAATGGCTATGCAGTATCCTTTTTGAAAACTTTACACATGTTCAACACGTAATTCTTCTGCATCTTATTTATTGCAGGGATCCTTGAAGAGTACCAGTTGCCGTACCATGAGTTAGTTCCTACAGACCCTTCATATGAGGACATGAGGGAGGTGGTCTGCATCAAGAGACTACGCCCATCCTTTCCTAATAGATGGACTAGCGATGAGGTAAAATGCATTACAATATGTTCCATGTGCTGTACATGCACAAACACACAAAAAACTAATGACCTTTCTAAAATAAATCTGCATCTCCCCAGTGTTTGAGACAGATGGGGAAGCTGATGACAGAATGCTGGGCCCACAACCCGGCCTCCCGCCTCACAGCCCTACGGGTTAAAAAGACACTTGCCAAGATGTCAGAATCGCAGGACATCAAGCTGTGAGCAGGCGTTGCCAGGTGTGTGTTTACACACATAGAAAGGACACTAACAGTCACACTGGCTCTGGTCCAGGCCGCACAATCCTTTCTTCCTACGAAAAGGAGGTGGAACAGGAAGCAAGATCATCAATTGGAGGTTGCAGGATCACAAGCTTTGAGTGCAGATGCCCAGAAATCTACAATCCAAGTTCCACTTGAAAACATGCATTACATGACTATGGTGGTTAACTAAAACTCAGATTAATCGAATACAATCTTGCCCTGTGTTGTCCTGTTCTGTCCATCAGAGAAGATGAGACATTTTCATTTCTGACTAGTGTTAGGACTCTATTACCAGGTTCCTGTTCACATGCTCTAAAAAGCCCTGGAGAAAGAGATTTAGTTTAACTTGGCACTGTAGCTGCAAAAATATGCAAACAAGTTAGTGACCAGTGAGTGGAATACTATACCACTGCTTTCTGTGAAAGCTACCCTTTCTGTAGATGAAGGTCTGATTGAAAGACAAAAAGGACGTGCTTTAAGGCAATCTTTTATTGCAGCGTGACACTTCCTTTCAAAACACTGTCAACCCACTACTGCCTTTATGTTGTATTTGGATTGAACACACTTTTGTCCCTCTTGAATTAAGGGATTTTGGTTACGACACTAAGTGACAGAAAAAAAGTATTTTGAGGCTTTACAAGTTTTATTTGCGCTGGTAACGTTTGTAGACACTGAAAAAAGTACACCTGTATTTTTTGAGTTGTGACGGGGTACGAAAGTTGCAAAAGCATATTTTCCATGTAAAGCTCAAACTCTACAAGACTCTATGTGAAAAATAAAGTTTATATGTCCAAATAAATTCTGGATTGAGGCACTACATGCCTCTGTGTTTCCTTGCCCTGTGTGAGGAGAGGGGACTTTACAGAATAATGGAGCAATTGCAGCAAAATGATACCACCCGTAGGTGCTCCGCAGCAATGATCTAAAGATGAGTCTGCCAAGGCAATCAGAAACTGTTGTACAATAACTGTAGTGGTGACTTCTTGCTTGATGATGTAGTGATATATTATACATGTGTGGAATTGTGCCTGTGTTGGTTAAGGGGTACCACGAGTTGTTTGTAACAGGGGAATGCTATGATTCAGACACTCACAGAGTAGCTTCCTAACTAGGCTGATGATGAATATGTGTGTGTTATGCAGCTGGACCAGAAGCCTTTACTTAAGATATAACATTCAGAAATCATCCCCAAACTATCACGGGAATTACCCTGCGGACATCACAAAGTCACTTTTTCCTGACCACCAGGCTGCCTCGTACATGTAAATTAAAGTACATGTTGGACTGATTCACCCTATAAACCATTTGCAGCTCCCATATTGAAATCCAATGGCAGTTGAGTCATTTAAAAATCCAGATTCTATGAGGCAATTTTCTCCGCTGATTCAAATTCTCAGATGGTAGCAGTTAAGTATTAGGAAGCTCAAACAGCCTTATTTCCTCAGTATAAAATGGTTCTCAAGGTAAATCTGGACGCCTTTCATCATCACAGTTAGCAGTAGGTTAGGTCTTCCACAGTGGCCTGCCATCACATCCATTCATTGTTAGCTAATTTAGTCTATTTGTAAAACCCTTGATAAACTTTCCTTCGGGTCAGTTAGTTTTTTTTGTTTGTTCTTTATCTCTGCCAACAAAAATAATGGGATGTTCTGTCACTGTCGAAGGTGTGGCAGATTTGTTGTGTTATACATGCCCTTTCTTTCTTCTTGGGTGTTGTGCCTTATTTAATCTGTACCTACTGTAGTTGTCTGTGAGAGAAAGTGGTGTTTTTAATTCAGTGAAAAGGTTGAACATTCCCCAATAAAGTGTTTCTCTCATCCACATGGCTAATGCACAGTTTGTGATGGCTGAATGAGGTGCATACTAACCGATCACTTGGCTGTGCCTCTAACTGTTAAGGCATGCTGTCCATATTTATTTTGTTAAAAAAGTTGCATGCCTCATTACAACCCATTAATGTTGCTGAGTGGGCAGCATGTTAAACAGTGACACTGTAAGGATTTTCTGTTTCAATTTCAGGTTACCCAACTACTTTTTGAGTCACAGAAAAGGTATAAAATCAAAGAATTGCAAGTCAAATGGCTGTAATGACTTAGGAATCAAATAGGAAAAGTGCACACACTTTGCTTATTTTTATGACATAATACTATGACATTTTATGACATCTTTTTGACTTTTGTGACATACTATAATATAACCTATTATGACATTGTTTATGACATACTAATTGTTACTTTTTATGACTTTTTATGACAAACTGTCTCTTTTCATGACTTTTTACGCGTGACATACTATACTGTGACTTTGTGACTTTTGTATGATATACTATGACTTTTTATGACATACTATACTATGCCATGTTTATGACTTTTTATGACGTAGTAACTGTGACCTTTTATGACTTTTTATGACATAGTAACTGACACTTTTATGAATCTTTACGACATACTATGCTATGACGTTTTATGACATTGTTTATGACATACTATACTATGAGTTTTTATGACTTTTTTGACACACCATAATATTACATTTTTAAAACAGTGTTTAGGACATAATATACCATGACTTTTATGACATACTATACTATGACTTTTTTATGACTTTTTCATGAAAAACTATGATTTTTTATGACATTGTTTATGACATATTATACTTGACATGACATTTTTTATGACATGTTTAGATTCTTTTGACATAGTAACTGACTTTTTTATGACTTTTGCATGATGTGCTATACTATGACTTTGCATGACTTTTTTAGACAGTGTTCATGACATACTATACTATGACTTTTTATGATATACTATGACTTGGTTATGACATTTAAGACATTTGTTATCACATTATACAGTATGACTTTTTATGACAATTTTATGACATACAATACTATTACCTTTTTGTCATGTTTCATGACATATTATACTCTAACTTGGTTATGACTTTTATGACATACTATTCTATGACTTGTTTATGACTTTTATGGCATTCTATACTATGACTTTTTATCATTTTGTATTACATAGTATACTATGAGTTTTTATGACTTTTTAAGACCAGCTCTACTAAGATTTTTGTTTGACGTTTTAGGACATGTCTGTCTTTTAATTTCTGACATTGTTTATGACATACTATACTCAACATGACATATTTTATGACATGTTTAGGACTTTTTTCGACATAGTAACTGACTTTTTATGACTTTTGCATGATATACTGTACTATGACTTTTACATGACATTTTAATGACTTTTTATGACATACTACACAATGTCTCTTTGTTTTGTAATACTTAGACTTTTTTAGACTTTTTTTAGTGTCTTTTTATTCATGATATTTTTTTTCATGACAGACTATACTATGACTTTTTTGTCATGTTTTATGACACACTATACTCTGACTTGTTTATGACTTTTATGACATCTATACTATGACATTTATGACATACTATGACTTGTTCATGACTTTTATGACATATTATACTATTATACTGTATACTTTTTATGACACATTTTATGACTTTTGCATGACATACTATTCAATGACTTTTTATAACATACTAAACCATGACTTTTTGTCTTTAAATTACATTCTATGTCGTTTTACCTATGACATTTTTATGACATAGTATGCTATGACTTTTTATGACATTGCTTATGCCATACTATACTATGACTTCTTTGACATACTATGACTTTTTATGACATACAAGAATTGTTCATGATTTTTATAAAACACTATTAGGAGTATACTATACTCCTATTCTAGAACTTCTTATTACATATTATACTCTAACTTGTTCATGACTATTTATGACTTACTATACAATGACTTGTTTATGACTTTCAAGACAAACTATACTCCGATTTGTTCATGACTTATCATGACATGCTATACTATGTCTTTTTATTCATGATATTTTTTACGAAATACTGTACTATGACTTTGTATAACGTTTTTTATGACACACTATACTCTGACTAATTTATGACTTTCATCACATACTATACTCTGACTTGTTTCTGATTTATTATAACGTACTATGCTACGGTATGTCTTTTTATTCATGACAATTTTTATGAAATACTGTACTATAACTTTTTATGATATTGTTTATGATATTTTATTAATGATATTTTTTTAAATACTTTTCAATTTTTTTAAATTTAATTTAATTTATAGTATCAATTCATAACAAGTGTTGTCTCGAGACACACAGATAGAGTAGGTCTAGACCACACTCCATAATTTACAAGGACCCAACAGTTCTAGTAGTTTCCTCCAGAGTAAGCAACAGTGCGACAGTGGCGAGGAAAAACTTCCTTTTAGGCAGAAATACTGTACTATGTTTTTTTATGACATACTATACTATGACTAGTTTATGACTTTCATCACATTCTATACTCTGACTTGTTCATGACTTTTTTTGGCATACTATACAATGACTTTTTCTGATTTATTATGACATAATATACTATGTCTTTTTATTCATGACAATTTTTATGAAATACTGTACCATGACTTGTTCATGCCTTTTATGACGTCTATACTATGACTTTTTATGACATACTATGACTATGACATACTATGACTTGTTCATGACTTTTATGATAAATTATACTATTATACTATATACTTTTTATGACACATTTTATGACTTTTGCATGACATACTATACAATGACTTTTTATAACATACTAAACCATGACTTGTTTATGTCTTTATATGACATTCTATATGTCGTTTTACCTATGACATTTTTTATGACATACTATGCTATGACTTTTTATGACATTGCTTATGCCATACTATACTATGATTTCTTTGACATACTATGACTTTTTATGACATACAAGACTTGTTCATGATTTTTATGCCATACTATACTATGATTTGTTTATCACTTTGTATGACATCCTATACTATAACTTTTTATTACATACTATATTCTGACTTATTCATGACTTTTCATGACATGCTATACTATGTCTTTTTATTCATGATATTAGAAAGCATTACTTTGTATGGTATAAAACACGACAAAAAAATTAAATGTCATATAACTTTTTATGACATACAGTACTATACTATGACTTTCTATGACGTTTTTTTGACATACTATACTTTGACTTTTTTGTCATGTTTTATGACATACTATACTATGACCTGTTTGTAAGATATATTATACTATGAGTTTTTGTAACATACTATACTATTACGTTTTATCATTTAGTATGACGTAATATATCATGACTTTTATGACATACAGACTTTATTATGACTTTTTGTTACATACTATACTTTGACCTTTTATGACATACTATAACTTTTTTGACATTTTCATGATATACTATATTAAAAGACTTTTGGACATACTATACTATGTCTTTTTATGACATTGTTTATGACATACTATACTATGACCTTTTATGACATACTGTACTATGACTTTTTATGACATCTGGATAACCTAATATACAATGACGTTTTATGACATGCCACACTATGATTTGTTTATGACTTTTGTGACATAATATACTCTGACTTGTTCATTACTTGTACTATGACTTGTTTTATGACTTTTTATGACATACTATTTTGGGACTTTTATGACATACTATGATTTTTTTGACAATTTTATGACATACTATACAATGTCTTTTTATGACATTGTTTGACATACTATACTGTGACTTTATATGACATACAATTATGTTTTATGACATATAATACTATGACATTTAATGAGTTTTTATGACATGCTATAGTGTGTCTTTTTATTCATTACATTTTTATGCCATACTATACTATGATTTTTCATGTACTTTATGGCATACTATACTATGAATTGTTTATGACTTTTATGATATACGTGACTGGGCTGTTTTGTCATGTTTTGATATGTCAGAATCAATACATTATTGGGGGAGGTCAATTTGATACTTTTTGAATATTGGAGGGTAGACTACTTGTCATGTTTTATGACAAACCATACTATGACTTGTTCACGTCTTTGGTGACATACTATATTATGACTTGTTCATGTCTTTTATGACATACAATACTATGTCTTTTATGACATACTATACTATGATTTGTTATGACATACAATGACTTTTTTGACATGCTATACTATGACTTTTCATTCATGACATTTGTTATCAGATACTATACTAGGATTTTTTATGTTTTTTATGACTTTTTTGTTATGTTTTATGACAAACTATACAAATTTTTTTCATTTGTTTTGTGACATACTATACTATGACTTGTTTATGACTTTTATGATATGCTATACTGTGACTTTTTATGACTTTTCATGAAATTCTATTACTTTTTAAAAAAAAATGTATGACTATATATACTATGGCTATATAAACTATACTATGACTTTTTATGACACACTATAATATGACTTTTTATGTTTATTATGACTTTTATATATACTAGGGATGGCTGGTTGCCTACCAATTGAAAGTTTGGTGGTTCAATCCCTGGCCCTGCAGTCCCATGCCCATGTTGAAGTGTCCTTGGGCAAGACAAAGAGTTACCCCTGACGCGCTGCCCCATCAGAGTGTAAATGTGTGAGAGTTTTTATCTGATGAGCAGGTGGCACCTTGTACAGCAGCTTCGGCCACAGTGTATGAATGTGTGTGAATGGTGAATGGTGCCTGTACTTTGTAAAAGCGCTTTGAGTAGTCGTATTAGTAGTATTTTAAGTCATTGTCATAAAATACAGTACATTTACATACTATACTATGACGTATGACACACTTATGACTTAATAATTTTGTATGACATTGTATACTATGACCATTGTCATTGTCATTGTTTTGACACAATATACGTTTTATGACAGACTATACTATGACTCTTTATGACCTAATTATTATGACTTTTGTATGCCTTTTCATAACATACTATACCATGACTGTTTTGTCATGTTTTGATATGTCAGAATCAATACATTATTGGGGGAGGTCAATTTGATACTTTTTGAATATTGGAGGGTAGACTACTTGTATCAAATCAAATACAAAGATCAAATGAATAGCCTTTATTAAAATTTGCATTTTGGACCTCACAACCATTTCCTGTAAAAATGTTCTGCAGAAATAAGTTGCCATACACACTACACATTTTCAGCATTGCTTATAAATATAATTTATTAATTGTCTTAAAAATTCTTTCTTACACTTTGTACAGAAAACAATTAGAGGAGATAGAGAGGCGAGCATTCAGCAAGATTGAGCAAGATTCATTAAGCGTGCCAGAATTAGCAAATATGGACCAACACTACCCCACACTAATCAAATCAAATCACTCTTGATATTAAAATTAAAATGCACTTACAAGCACAGCTCTAGTTATAGACTTCTATCATGATAACCAATGCCAAGTTTGCATAGTAGACACTGCTTTCACAAAACAGGAAACTTAAATAAAAAACTTGAAACATACAAACTAGTATCTAACTGTACTGCTCTTTTTTATATTCTCAAATTTGCCAAATATAGCTGACAGTACACAACTGTACACGTTGATACAAAATATTTTTTTTACATACTTTGATATCTTAACACTACTTTCTTCATTTTTACATCACAAAGGATCACCTTCTGCTAGCCTATGTTTGCTCTCCTCATATGAAAACTTCCTTTTAACAAACAAACAGTCTGTCCTGCTGGTAAACTGTAGACTCAGAACATGGCAAGGATCAAATTTTGGGTAAAGTTACCCAACTGGTAACTAACATTTCTTAACAGATCGTTTCCTGGCACGTGTTTCATAACTTAAAATTTGAGCTTGTATTCTGCATTTGAGTTAATAAGAGATGTTGATGAGCACATGAATGAAAGAGACATTGTCATGACCTTTGGGTTCATGTTTTGTTCTGAAACATACTGACTTGATGTCTTAGGATTTTATCCTCAAAACCTCTTCCCTTTCATTTCTTTACATCTGACATTAGCGGTTACATTTCAAAACATACAAAACATCCTCTCCATCATTTAAACATACACCTTTACTAATTTGGTTGATAAGGCAGTCCGAAATTAAAAGATCTCATTTTGAGGTCTTTATCTTCTACGTCTGGTTTTACACCAATACAAAAGGCTAGACTTTTAGATTGCATATTTCTCAAAAATCAATATGTAAAATCAATGTCTCAAGGTTTCCTCCTGTTTGGACTGACGCTAGATGAAATATCTAACCTTTTGTACTGGTGTTAACAAGGCCGGCCTACCTGGTTTTCTTTACAATACCCTCCTCAGTATCTCCTCTACATACCTGACGTTCGGTATTATATGGCGTCTCTCCATAGTTCAGAGCGGAAATAGCTTGACTCCAGTTTTTGAGCATTTTACACGTATTCCCTTTGAACTGTCTTGTCTCTCCATGGTGAATAGAATTTATGTTCCCAGTGGCATCAGACATTCTATTCAAGAGCCACTAAAAATAAGGCTGTTTTTCAAAGCTGGCTTGCTGGAGTTTCACCTTTTCGTCAGACACTGTTCACCCGAGTCTATGCATACATTTAAAAAACAGCCTTGCTTAACAATGTAACACAAATATTTTACACTTCATTTTACATACAGTAGGCCCATTAAGTTGGTATTCAGATTTTTAGCTCTAAATTGCAACTTTTTCAACAAATACACCATGAGTTGGAATGTTTGTTGCTGACAGAGCATTGTTTTAGACAAAGGGCAACCAACTGATATGTTACATTTTATATCCCCCATACAGTTCACACATGTAAAAACTTTAAAATGGTAAACAATATGTTAATGTAAATAACACAATAATGACCACAGAACAAAAAAACATTATGATAATAAAAAGGTCATTAGAATGAACATAATAATGTATTTACATGTTTCAGACAATCAAAAAAATGTAAATGCTGTTATTCCTCAAAAGCCACTGGATGGTGCTAGTGACCATGACCAAGTCGTGGTGGTGATCACATATAAAATGTGGCCTGACAGCAAACACAACTCTTATCCTGTGATGATCAGACACCGGAAATATGTGTGTGTGTGTGTGTGTGTGTGTGTGTGTGTGTATGAGTGTGTAAAATAAAATATGGATTGATAAAATAAGTACATTGTGTACATTTAGCAGTGATGAATGATATTAGCTGTATACACATGATGTAACACATAATACTGTGGTAATTTGTATATTACTGTATTTAAAAACACTTCATCTTTCTTTTGCTTCTTCTCGGTTTTCTCTGAGTTGGACCCTGTCCAGAAACAAGCCCCAACAGTCCATCAGAGAGACTACTGGAATTGAGGTGTGGTTAACCAAATATGGTAGCCAAGGCTGGAATTCCCCCCCCCCAGCGTCTATTATCTATCTGCACTACAGCTTCCAAACAACTGCTCCTTGGGGTGGAATGAAGCAGCAGCACTGCAGAAAATACGTTAACACTTGATTTTAGTTAAGGGATCTGTAGCTTCAATATCATCCAACAGTTACCGAAATGTTTTTGCTGTATTTATTGAACAAATATTCAGCTTTAAAATTAGTAAATGACGACCCTACCAAAACAAACGTTTTATATTATAAAATATTCTGTGCATGTGAATGTACAGCTGACAGTCTGCATCTTTGCCCTGTTTATCCGATTGTAATAAGTGCCATCATACCTCAAAACAGAAAGGTTTGTCACAACCACACTAAAATAATAACAAAAATACGTTGTTTTTTTTATCTATCAGGAGTGTAATCATCTTTGGATTGCCTTTTTCAAGAAAATCAGAGGCACAAATGAAATGCATTTGGACAGGAAGTACAGTTGCCTTTGACTTGGTACTTCCAAACTTCCTGTTACCTGCATTATTTAATATCTGCATGCATTTCAGAGGAGAAACGCAGAAATTTAAACATTACTTATGATGTCAGCCAAAAAGGGAAAAAGGGAAACCTGTAGTGTTGGGCTTGTTTCTGGTCAGGACCCTTTGATTGACAGTCACTGTGTAGCAAATTCTGTTATAGGGAAATGATCCACACATATGGACAGCAGAATACATAGAGCGTTCCCTAGGAAACGATATAAAGACAACAAACTGTACTGGCAAATCACGTACAGCCAAGGCTTGCAATAGAAGTGAGGGATCACTTCTTTATCTCCACTTTCTCATTATCTGTTTTCCATCCTGTTGTACAGATGATCACCTGCGGCTTCTTCCATCATTTTATTTTTATGTCCTCTCTCCCTTCTGTAATCAGCTCAGCCTCTCCCTGTGTTTACTCTTGTCTTACTAAAGAGTCTGTCTCTCTTTTTCCTCACACTACCTTCACCCACTCATTTGTAATTAGTTTAGCTTTTCTCCCTTTCTGATTCTGTTCCTTTCTTATATAGGTTTTCAAGGCCAGGACCTCTGTTGCTTCTTCTCTCTGCCTCTCTTTGTTCAGTATGAAGTAACAGCAAGGCTGCCCCGATAGTTCAGTTGGTAGAGCGGGCGCCCATATATAGAGATTACTCCTCGATGCAACCGGCCCGGGTTCAACTCTGACCTGCGGCCCTTTGCTGCACGTCATTCCCCCTTTCTCTCCTCTTTCGTATCTTCAGCTGTCCTGTCAATAAAGGCCTAAAAATGGCCAAAAAATAATCTTAAGAAAATATAGTAACAGCAAAAGAACACCTAGTGTTGCACCAGACAAGGTCTTTTTTTTTTTTTAGGCGTGTGTATGTGTTATTTCTTCCTGATGGACTGTGTTGTGTTGTAGCTTGTGTTATGGCTCCTTCGGTTACACACAACACTGCAACGTTGCTCAAATAAAACACAGAGATACACAAAGTTTCCAGCACTACCTTGAGCATTTCTTGTCTGCTAACAAGTCGGCATGAGTGCCATAGTATTTAACCAGTGCTCAATCACCATGGCGATAACTTTTATTTTGCTCACATCTGATTTGTTCTTTGCCCTTGGTGCAGCATGGGAGAGTAAATTTGAGTGTAATCGTTTCCAGAGTTCTGTCAATGTCACGGTAACCACGCTGCTTCGTCAGTGTTCCGTTGTCATGGAGGCGAAGTTACCGTCATGGCGACCCATCTCTTCCAGCACAGCCGCCAGTTCATTTAGGTCTCCATCGGGGAAGTGCTGGGCCTCCCAGAGATCCAGGATCACACCTGTTGGACTAGACTTGGTGGCAAAGTAGTTCAGATACCTGAAGAGATCAGAGAGAGCAGAGGGACAAAAGATATGGTAAAAATGATGGGACAGAAAAGGTATAATTCTCTCACATTGTTAGCTTTTAGTTTCTTACAGATATAATGTTTTAGTCCTGGAGCTTCATCAGGCATCAAATTCACAAAACTGAACAACAACAACCAATCACAATGGGACCAAAATCTCAAACTCTTGAGAGAATAGTCACATCAATAATTGATTTTAATAAAAATAATAAAATCATGCACATCCTGTGTTTGCAATAAGCTAAAATCTTCCCATAGCAAGAAAACACTAAACATATCCCATATCACAGTGCAAAGGTGACAAATTACCCCCTTTCTGTATTATTACTGCTTGAGAAGTTAAATACAATACACTTTTACCCGATGTGATTGCTCTTTTGAGGACTATGCTGGCTTTCACACTATTTATACAATATTTATACAATATTGTTTAAACATATTGAAAGCACCTGACATCTGACAATACAGCGGGACACGCAGTAAAAGAAGAACTACATAAAAAAAATGAGTGGATGATTTTTTATTCAGTTAAATGTGGCAGGTACATTTGCCATTATGTATGTTCAATTCAAACCATTTAAAATAAATAAGAACAATAACAGCATTTTTAAGTTGTAATAATAGAGCACAAAAAAGTGCCAACGAGTCCACAGGGACTAGAGTTTTCATAGGAACAGTAAATACTAAAGCCGTCGACAGTCAAGTACACAGCGATGGCAGAGAACAGTCTGACGCTGAGCCATCTGTGATGAAGATCTCAATGCTGCTTTAAAGCGATAAAGCCATCGGATTTGAGTCCAATGGGGATAGAAATGAAATGTTCCTCAGTAAATCCTGCGATTGTACTGTTGGCACACTCTGCTTCTGTTTAAACACAACCAGAGATGTGTCACTCCTCAGCTCTGTCTCCACTCCTGCAGTTTCTCCTCATTATTTTCTCTCTCAAAACATCCAATAAGCTATTTTCATCAATTTCTTTATTACTTATTGTCGCTTTCTTCTCACTTTCCGTCCCAACCTCCATCTATCTGCAGTATGTGATAAGGGGTATCCTGCTGTTAGGTGTGGCTGAGATCTACCGTTGAGTGTTCCTTTACCAGTTGTCTCAGTACAATAGACCAAAATATTCCCAATTGTGTGTTTGTTTGTCTGTGTAAAAGTGTGTCCAGCTCAAGTTTCACTGTTTATATACACAAAGGAGAGATAGCTGTGACAGCAAAGCCTGAGTCATGCTTTAAACGTAAGGAGACATGACATAGCAGTTACAAGAACAAAGAGGATAAAAGATGGTAATTCTGTGTTATCATGCTCCTTTTGAAGAGTGGCTTTTAGCGGAAATGTGGAAGTAAACAACAATTTGGCTTGCTGTCCATTTTTCACCCACAGATTGGGAATACTTGGTGGCCATTAACAGACTACATCATAAGCTGGCTGCCTGTTGGGGCAATAAGGGGCACTTGTGCCCAATTATCCTCCGATAGCTGCTGGTAAATGAACCTCCAGACTGACTCATCGAGACACACGTCTGGGGATAGATACACCAAGGATGCAAATGGCACATTGCAGCTTTAATTTCTAGGTGCATGGGAGTTTACTCAAACTCTACAGTAACGCCGATTCTAAATAATGAGATGTGTTGGAATGAAGTGAGTAGATTTACTGTGCACTTTGGTTTAGAGTACATATGTTTTAACTGTTTGTTTTTTATGAGAAAAGATAATCAGTCACATACAATTGATGTTATTTTTTGTTGATGTGAATGTGCCACTTTGGTATTATTATGTACTATGTTATTACTATGTGCCCTAAACCTAAGGAGATAAAAGAAGTAATAGAATAACAATAAAAATAAGATGCATATCAGTTGAACTGCCCCAGCCACGCATTAGGTTACATTTGATTCCACAAAAAACTGAATCAGTTTTCTTTTGTTGTTGAAGCGGTGAGACAGGCTACCTTGACGCTTGAGCTGCCATCCTATTTGAGAAAAGTTTTTTTTCTGACTGAATGATGTTCCAAACCAAGCAAAATGCCTGCAGAAAAAATAAATGGTAAAAACTGTGTGTGTCACCTGTCAAGGTTGAGTTTGTGGGCCAGCATCCTCCAGTCATTGCCTCTGGTCTGTGGTGCATCTAGGCTTCCACACAGCTTCTGTCTGATGGATAAAGGAATGCGGAAGGCATTGGGACCCACCAAGGTTGTGATATTACTGGCAGGGTCCATCAGGGACGTGTCTATGCACTGAACCTCCTGGAAAGACAAAGAATCCGGTCAATTGTTGGTCAAAGGAAAAAAAAAAAAACTTTTTTTTTCAAAAATGTTTCCTTATAGAGATATTACCTTTCTGTATATTGTTGTGTACAGTATAACTTTTGCAGTAGAGACACAGTAGAAGAAGGCAAAAAAAGCCTTAAAAGTAAAATATGTATGATCTTGTGCATCTATGTGGCGACATTGGCAAAGTTAACTCCATTTTATTTACAATATATTTCAAATACATCTCTATGTTGATTGTTCTGGCAAAGACTCTGCTTGTCTCTCTGCTGCTTGCATTCAGTTTGACCAATTAGAAATAAGTCTCATAATTAATACAAGAGTGAACCAACAAATATATCTGCTACCAAGCACTCTCTCTCTCTCTCTTCTCTTGCTCTCTTTCAAAACCTTCATCCCATTACTCTGCCACTCCTGGGCTGAAAGGAGACAGCAGCCTAATGAACCTAGCTTGGCAGTGGGAAAAAAACAATTGCCACAGTTGATGTTAATGATTACTATTTATTGCGTCTCTTTAGCCCTAATTTACCGCAGAAAGCTTTCTGCTGCTGGAGATTAAATGATTGATGCAAAGGGACATCTCTGTTTCTGTGTTGAATTTATAAATGCTTTAAACCTGCTTTACTTTTTGTTGGTTATTGGTTTATCTATTCAGTCCTAATTACCATACTTGCCAAACATCTCATGTGGTCATAGTAATTACTGTGCAAGACTATCTATGGCCTATTTAAAATGGATTACAACTGATCACATAACAAAATATTTTATGTTGTGAAAAAACTGTCATTGCCCAACTAAGCCTTCATTTTTACTGTGTATTTGTTACACAGCCACATATCAAAGATGTTTCTGTGTGTATGTTGACTGACAAATAACATAAAACTGCAGAACAGAAATGCCAAAAAAGTATGTTTCAGAAAGTTTAGAAACTGTGTCCCTATTACATAATCTTTCCACCTGAGAGCACTAACAAGTTCATTTTTATTTTCTGTAAAATGTCCCCCTCAGTGTATAGCTTTGTCATGAAAAAAAAAAAATTAAACCTTTTAAAAATCTGTCGGGGCTCTTGAACTGTACACAATACACATACACGTTAATGAACAAACAAACACACACAAACACTATAGTGCATAACCCTGGACAGGATGACATAAAAATGGCACCAGGATGGCTGAGACAGCAAGCTGATACCTTGAAACTATTAAACTTACACTCCACTAGATACATTTTGTTTTCATTCTCATTTTGCTCAGTGGCCAACACTGGAGAAGTACTAAATACGTGCAACCCTCCTTTAAATTCAGTCAAAAATCAACTTACCTGATTAAACAAGGGTTAAGAAAGCATAAAGTGCAAAGCTATCAACACCGTGGGAAAATTCAATGCAGTGACATTTCAAAAGAACTGAAAGAACTGTCTGACCTTCGACTAACACACACACACACACACACACACACACACACACACACTCACAGTGACTCTGTGGTTACATGGACTAGCAAAATCAAAGACGAGTTATTCCACCCATGTTATGTGACCTCTAGCCTCAGTATGAATGATTGAACAGAGTCACAGAACCATAGCAGGAGCCTTGACTGTCTGACAGACAAAAACTTAGTGACTTTAGGACCTTTAGTGCGGGAATGTAGACGTGTCTCTCTCTATTTCTCTGTGTGACTGTGTTAATTTTTTATTTGTATGTATTGTTTTATTTCTCAGTGTGTCTTCAGTCAGGGTGAGCCAAGTTGTCTTCTGCAGTTTTCTCATACATACAGCCGGCAGCCAATACACAGCGGGTCTCTTTTTTTGCTGTGTGCATTTGGATTTCTAAAACGTACCTCTTCCAATGTGTTGCTGAGCTGAAAGATCTGTCCTTCTCCTTCCACCTGCCGTACACACAGTTTGCAGCTGATATCTGTTGTGGCTGGGCTCAGTCTCTCCAGGGTAAAGGTACAGTGAAGAGTTCTCTGACTGCTACTCCACACCTGGTAGAATGGGATCTCCTAGAAAACGCACAAATAACATGCAGGTTTTTGTAAAGCTAATTTTCAGGCGGGTACAATTCTAAGTATCTTTATTTATTAATGAGGATTCATCAAAGTGAATAACTGTGAAGATATTTGACTCTGGTGCAAAGCTTAACAAACAAAGCGAGGACCGATGTCGAGCCATGCAGCTAGTGTGGTAAAAATGCACATTTACACAAAGGCTTACCATGTTTGGCTAAATATAAGTAGTACTTTAATCTGATATTTGCTGTGTGGAGATTAATTGCTACATAGTGTATATTGTATTGGGATACATGTAAAATGTGTTTAAGTGTATATGTATGTGTCCCCGATACCCTCTCACCTGATACTTTGCGATGAGTTTGCTCTTCCAGTGTGTGTGTGGAACATCGTGGATTGACAGTCTCAGATTGTGTGTGCTGTCTTTAAAGTTCAGGGTCTTTGGCTCATCCAGAAGCTTCCCTCCCATCTGGGTCTCCATCTGAAGAACCTCCTACACAAAACCACACAACAACAACAAAAAAAAACTATATCTTCAAATGTCCTCCTTAACTTTGCTTCTATCTTGCTCACTGAACAAGAGCTGGGCGATGTAGAGAAAATCAAATATCAAGATATTTTTGACCAAATACATTGATATCGATATTGCGGCGATAATGTAGGGTTGACAATTGGTGCTTTCAAAAAATCTTTACACAATGAGATTTTTTGATAAATAATAATGTGGATACAATGTGGTTAAAGGCAAATAATAGAACAGCTAGAATAGTCTGGTAAGTTCAGAAAATAACCTCACTTTACTGTAATGTAGGCAACAAAACCAGGAAAACACAACACTTGTATATTTACATATTTCGATATTCAAAATCAAAGACGATTCTTAGTCTCATATCACAATATCAATTTAATATCAGTACCTACACTGAGCAATTTATGTTTTCATACAGCATTAGACATTGCAGAAAGCCTTGACATGTGTCTTGCATAATAACTGCAGACACAGCACCAGGAAACACTTAAAACACATGCAAGTTCAGCTCAGTAGTTGAATTCCCTGGATTTGAGCAAAGCTTAGCTCTGCTAACAGCACTCAACTGAAGAGACACATTAAGATGCTCAATAAAAACCTTGATTAATAACCAGTCAAAGTACTGCTGTTCTGAGATGTGGGAAATGATGCATATCTTTAATGTAAGACAGTAAAACTCAATTACGTCTATTGACTTTAGAAGACGACCTCAATGCATCATATTACATCATAAATACCTAGAGAAGTAACGGTTGACTGATTATTCAAGATTTTGCAGCAAATCTTTGTCTTTTCCATCACCCTTCTCCTTACTGCTATCATGACAATAGAACAATCACAACTTCTCCTTGTGTACTCTCCCACCTCACTAAGTGTAGCAGAGTTAATAATTCCACTTGCCATTAAAAGGTAACTTCTCATTTGGCTAGTAGTTTCCACGAGACAGGCTTTTTTTGTAGCCTGGTTGTAAATTCTTACTCACTTTCACCAGTCTGCTGTAGCCTGCTTCATGGTAAGTCACATACAGTATATTGAGCTCCACTGTTATAGTTAGGTAAATGTGTTCATTGTGATAATAGATTAATATGCATGTAATATATCCACATGGGAAGTCTCATATTTTCTATAAGACTGCTGTTTTGTTTGGTTTCTCTTGTTTTAGCTTAAATGAAAAAGCTCACCACGTTTGTGCTAACTTGCTAGTCTGGTTAGCCTAGCTTGATAACCTGCTGTAACCTTTATGATACTACCATGGCAACAGTAAACTGAATAATTTCTGTTTTCATTTTAGCAAACTGGAGCTCTTTATAATGGCGAATGTGATTGTGAAACACTGTTCTGCTATTTACCAGGTACATTTTCCTACTTTTGTGATTTTATACTGGAATTTTATTAATATCCTGTATACTACTGTTGAGCAGTCTGCTGTAGCCTAATTCATGCAAACTGGAGATCTTTAGAGATAGTGGCGAATGTGATTGTGAAACACTATTCTCATCACAGAGTACGGTCTAGACCTGCTCTTTTATGAAAAGCGAAATGAGAGAACTGTTGTTGTGATATATAAATAAAATTGAATTGAATTGAATTGTTCTGCTATTCACCAGAAAAAGAACGTCTGTGATAGCCAACAAAGAGCGACGGTTTCACCTGTAACACAACATAACGCAAGATAGAGAGTACACACCAGCTACACAAGGACAGATTCAAAAGCTGATGCACTGCAGTTAATGTGGCTTTTTGCTTTAATTTAGTATCTTAGATTTTATAAAACTGGTGAAAATCAGTTTTAATTTGATACCTTTGTCTATTTTGTGGACTAAAGGAAGCAGCACATTATACTTGGCTGTGCTGCAGCTGTTTTAATAATACATGGCAAACAGTCCTATGGGGATTTTTGTTCATCCTTTGTAAAATTGACTTCTGTAAATCAGGTAAGCCCCCACTCCAAGAAAGTACTTAGAAAGTATCTGTGGATGGTAAACACACACATACTGATAACATCAACATATTTACAGGATCATGAACTGCACACATATATCTAAATGCATACATGAACACACAAAAACACAATAGTTACTGAGGGAAGAATACGTTATCTGTATGACTTCTGATGCCGCCTACAACCTTTTAAAAAAATAATCAATTCCTCCTTCCCATCATCTTCCTACGCAGGAGCTCTACTATAGAGTTACAGCAGAGACATCCACTTTTAAAAAGCAAACTGATCAATTATACTACACAAAGTCTCCTTCATTAAAAAGTCCACCTCTGAACTTTGTTTTCTTGCTTGCTTGAAATGGTAAAAATGAGGGTGCATTGTGATGTTTGTGTTTCTGTATGCATGTGCATGGCTGTGTGCCACACTGACACTTGACTTATCATTGCATGCATAAATTACCAATGTTAATCTCCTGTATCAGATGGTCCCCCTAGTGCTTTGAATTTGTTTAAATTCTAAAGCGTTGTTATTCTGACATTGCCTGACCCTGTTTTGTTTACCACTTCTCAGCTCACTTCCAGAAGACTAGAGGTGAGAAAACTTCTGTATATGACTCTAGATAATCACTTCAATTCAAGCTGTAATATACGTATCGTATTTCAAATGCAAATTACAAGGTTCCAGTTTAAGCATGGGTGGTCTAAGAGGGAACAAAATCCCTCACAGGAATAAAGAACACAACAGAGCACTTGGCCTAAAATATCATACAAGTCTTTCCTTCCATTGTTTTTATTGAAGACAATGGAAAAACTTAGCTATTGTGCTCACTGTAGGTACATACTGCATATTATATATCCATATGTGTCTGTGCACATATTAACTTGAGTTAAGTCTGAAGTGAAAAAGCCACTGAACAAAATTATTATTTGGTGTGATTTGTTTAGTTTCAATACTTTACCTTGAGTGCATCCTGTGTGTCATCCAGACAATAGACCCTGATGTGATAGTCCAAAGTTGTGCAGGAGACGGGTCCAAAAACAGCCAGTTTAAGCCTCTTGGCGGCTGCCTTGCAGATTGACTGGCCCACCAGGCAGTAAGTCCCCAGTGTCTCTGTTAGGATGTGACATGCCTCCGAGTCCATCTGCACGTAGCAGGGGGTGGTGAAGTTTTCCTCTCCAACTACAACCACATCCTGTAGAAATCATACACACACACACAAAGTCACACATATTTTTAGACTTTCGGAGTGTCATGCTGGATCTATGATGGGTGGCTAAGAATATAATATTGTAAATTGACCATGTGAGCCGTTACTCTTCTCAACTAAAGGGAGATTTTGGGCTGTATTCAACACAGGCTACCCTTAAAAACAGGACTATGTCCAATTACCTCTGTATTGTAGGTATATATTACTACGTAGCCTGCCTGCCTTTTAATCTAAATGCTTTTGCATCAATGATTTGCTGCTGTCAAACATTTCCTCGACCTATTTCACACAATTCCCTAACTTTGTGACAACAGCATTGGTTAAACAACATACTATATCCAACATAGTGATGAGCATGAAGTGACTTGATGTAAATGTAGAATATTCTAAATTTGTTTCGTCCCCCCCCTTTTTTGGGAACAGCCTTTATTAGTCCGTGCAGCCGTTTACACTAATGCCAACAAACCAGCCCAGTCTCATGGCAGTTTGTGAAATGGTCATGTTATGTAATCTATTAATTTGTGTACAGGTCACATTAATGTTGTTATTTTTGTGTGTTGATTTCAATTTTTAAAGTAATGTATTTCAATGGGATGCCTATTTCATGATTACAGAACGGTTACGGTAGCGAGTTGTATTGAAAAGCTGAAACTCAACGCAGGGAGGGTGGTTGGGTCAAACATCACAGGACTTTCACCCCAGAGACCGGGAATCGTATCATGCGTGTTGCAGTTCCTTTCCACATTATTGTCTTCCTAACCACAACTGTCCCGTTGTTTTCGGCGTGTCCTGTGTGTGACGGTTTCTTTCCCTGGTATTTTTTCCTAACCTCAACTGTCCCATTGTTGTGGCCGTCGTGTTGCGTTTCATTTCCCCGTTGTTGCGTGCCACAGAGACCGCGTATCGTGTCCCTGCGCCTGGGGATCGTGTCCCGCGTGTGGTGGTCCGTTCTGTTGTTGTCGCCGGTGCGTGGTCCCTAGATCGTGTCCCTGCGAGTTGTTGTCACCGTCCCACGTTTAGCATTTCATTTCCCCGTTGTTGCCTCCCCCAAAGCAGCCCAGTGTCATGGTAGTTTGTGAAATGGTCACGTTTGGAAATCGTGACCTGTGCACGAATCAATGAATCAAAATAACGTGGCCATTTCACGAACTAGTGTGAGATCGTGTTGAACAAACCCTGAATAAACAGGCCAGTGGTGGACTTAGGGCATTTTAGGGGCAGGGGCAAAAAAAAAGAGAATAGGCAGCAGCTGCATGCCGTGGGTCACCAGCACGCTGGAGGTTTTCTAGCATGTAGGACAGCCTATACATTCTCTACTGAAAGGGGACCCTAATGGGCAATTTATCATGTTTTCTCCATTTAAAGGCACCCTGGAGGGAACTTTATTATGTTTAATCTACCATAGAGGAATGCAAGAGGGCACTATTGTGGCCTTTTTTTTAACATGGCACCAAGGGGGGCAGTCCTATTCAGTCTCTTTTACAAGAGGTGCTTGTGCAGAGATGGATGAAATTTGGCTGAGATGACAGAAGTTACCGACATAGACTATGCATGTCCACCCGGGTGTCATGTTTCCCTCACTGACGATCGTAGCTGGAGCCGATAAATACCTGTGACTACTGAAGGGTCATTTGGCCTGGGAATGAATGCTGAATATAACCTTTCCCATTAAAGACAAAAGCCAGTTGTTAGTGGATTATTGTCCAGTGGGAAAGGGGCTTAACTGTTGCATTCATCTATTGCTGTAAAGGTAGTTTTCAATGCAATGCCAGTACTTGTGTGTTGAGCTGTGCTCCCTTTAGAAATCATTGTTAAGCAGAAGTAAGCCCAACTGCAAATGCTGAGTTTAAATCATTTTTGGCTTGTGGACCTTTTTAATAAAACCGGCTCTGGTAATTTATCTTAGAAAACCAGTTACTGGTGTTGAGTCACTGAATTGAAATGTAGATGCATGTCTGGTTGTAGATTATGACTTCTAAAAGTAAATCAAGGTGTCCATTGAGAGAATGATAACACTTGTTTGGAGGTGTGAAGTGTGTCCAATCCCACTGTGATTATCTGCTGGCTGCTGCTCATATCATTTCTACAGCACTTACAGCCGGAGTTGTGGTAAATCCATATGGCTCTTTAAGGTCTTCAACTAGTTGTGCACATGTGTGTGACTGTGAACAATTGTGTGTGCATATCTGTGGAGGCAAAAGTGCTGCAGCATGTATCTGTTCCACACGCACGTGTGTGATTTTGAACCACAGTTCGTGGGGAATTGTGTTCCCACAGATGAGCAAGCTAAATCAATACAAAGAAGTAGGAAAGCAATATGGTATGAATCTGTTATTACTGGTAATCACAACCGTGGCTGCTCCCCCCTGATGTAAGGGGAATTCAATTATCTTCCTCTGCCTGTTTTGGAGAAAAGTTTCTGATGGGAAATGGATGTTCTACAGCTATAAGAGAAAAAGAAATCGACTTCCTGATGAAATTCCACTCTTCTCGTCTTTACACACTCTGCCCCCCCCCCCCCCCCACACACACACACACACACACACCTCCAGTGGGTCTCTCTCTCACACGAACACACACACACACACACACACACACACACACACAATCTTATGCATGGCTAATTGTGTAGAGACATTGTGTTGAGCTGTGATAAGCAACAGAAGACAGCATACGGGGGCCTTGTAGACACAGTGATGCTGCAATACAGCCTTATCACCCACACCCACACACAAGGATACACACGCACACACAGAACCAGATTGCTGAGGTAGAGACTTCATGCTGAGAGACACAGGAGGAGGGAGAGAGAAGGGCAGGAAAAAAGGAGGAATAGAAACATAAGAAGAAAGATGAGAGAAGAGGAGTATGGCAGGAGCATAACAAATTGCTTCTGATAGGAGTCTTCAACCCCCTGCTTGTCTACTAGCCTGTAGGCACTTTGTGTTTACTGAATTTTCACTTCTTTCCTTTCTTTTTCTCTCCCTCATTCACTGTGTGTGTATGTGTAATGCGGGCTATTCTTCTGGAAGAAGACGATAATGTGTGTATATATGCTGTGTGAGTCATACTGTGTACTGTGTGACAATGAGTAAATGATTTGTCTGTGACTCTGTGCAGGTATGTGTTTATTTTGTGTAAATACATTATACATGCATTATATGGATGCATATATGCATTATATATACAGACTTCTTTATGTTTGGAATATTTAGCTGCTGTATGTGTACATGTTAGTAATTAAAAGAGATATATCTAGATGCCCAATTTGTTGGCAACAAAGTGACAGCTGTTCACTCTGGAGCTAAAACTGTGGAATTCAAAAGCTGCACACTTTAGCTCACTAAACAAAGCAACAAACACAAAAGACACAGTGTTGAACACTCACCTCCCACTCTCCCATGGCCAGCTGGTTCTTCAGCTGCATGAGCCAGTCTTCCTGAACGTTATCAGCACAGTGGTGGATGGTGAGGATCACTGGTCTGGTCAGCAGGGCTCCTGAAGGTCCACAGCTCACCACTGGACTCAACACTGTCTGGATGTCCTCAACCGGGGGTCTGGAAAGGACAAATGACACCCAGATGAGATGATTCTTTAGAAAAGAGTGACAGAAGCGCTGAACTGGTGGCTACCAGTTAAGTGTGAACATCAACTACAGAAAGCTGTATTGATTTTACTCCTGGTCTGTTTTATTTTTTATGATGTTTATATATGAAAAAACCCAGATGGCATAACAAAGGAGGAAGATGGACAGTTAGGTTAGAGTAAGACAGACTACTCTGAGTAGGTGAGAATACCGGAGAATAGATCAGATCAGAGCAGAGTAGCACAAACATTCAATGACAGGATGATTTGTGTAGTCAGCAGGTCTTCAGTTGGGCCTCAGCTGGAGTCAGTAGTTCACAGCTCACAGGCTACAAATAAATGAGTACAGGTGCTTTTGCCAGTAGATTCAAACACTTGCTAACATACTGTATGTATGTTACAGTACACCACAGCAACAGAAAACTGTTTTCTGCACAGAAACAGAATAAAGAACTCCCATATTATCTATTATGATATGTATACTCACATTAGTAAATTGAAAGATGATCCCCCATTCTTAAAGGAAAATGCCAACTTATTGGGGCTTTTAGCTTCATAGTCCATACATTCCCTTCTCATCTCCGTGCGTGTAAATCTGTCTGACTCTGTCTGATGCACGCATTGCTTTGCCTTCTTAGAATATAGTTCCCAGTTAGTATGCGGTTTGAATATGGCTGTGTCTCATGTGTCCTTGTTATTTGTACACCCTGTGACTATACAAATCACAAAATGTAAATAGGAACATGTTGGCGTCACTTATTGGAAGCAGTAGGCTAGCGGTGGGTGCGTCAGACAGAGTTACGACACGCACAGAGATGAGAAGGGTATGTGTGAACTTATCTAACTCTGGGAGATAAAGTGAATAAGCTTAAGTCCCAAAAAGTCAGTGTGTTCCTTTAAAGGGAAACTATTATATAGCATTTTCAGGATAATACTTGTACTTTGTGTTTGAACTAGAACATGTTTACATGCTTTAATGTTAAAAAACACCTTCTTTTTCTTATACTGCCCATGGCTGCTGCACTTGTATTCAGTATTCAGCCTGTGTATGAGATGCTCTGCAGGAGCGCCTGTCTCTTTAAGCTCCCAACAGTCTGCTCTGATTGGCCAGAGTGTTTCCTGGAATCTGCGCTTTTCACTAGTTGAAGCTGGAGCTACCGCAACGAAATATATAAAGCAGGACTTTCTACATTCAAAAACACGCAGATAAAAGCTTCTAAAGCTTCTAAACAGACAATATAACATTGTAGTTATGAGAGAAAAGCATAATATGTCCATTTAAACAGTTAAATATGAACATACTGTATATGTGAAAAATATCTGTTCTCCTGTGCAATTCATTATCCAGTCATTTTATTCCCTCATGTTGCTGGAGATATTTATTGACAGGGAAAGAAGCCCATATGGACAGGAGATGGATCTTAATTTTAACATTGATATTTTTTTCAGCCAAGCTTGTGTCGGGGGAGAACTAATCCTTAGCAGTATTATCGATTCAGCGGTTGGAGCTCATTATTGACTCATGATGGGTTCACAGCAGTAGAAGAAGCTCACAGATAAAAACAGCACGACTCAAACTGTAACATCAAACGTTGACTTACCTATTGCAGGGGTTGTGGGGTCACTATTAATTAATTACAGATGTAATACTGATTTGTAAAGTTATGTATCTTTTGTCAAATAGACAGACAAATAGAAAAGAGTGTGTTGTGCGGGAAAACAGACACCTGAGTGTTCCATCTTAATGACCTAAACCACATGATTCTGGCTTGCCAAGTGTTGCTAAGGCAAGTCAATGTAGCTATGTGATTTATGCTAGCCAGCTATTGACTGAGAGGAAAACAGAGGACAGAGAACAGGTTTGACTCTTAGAAATACTGTAGCACACTGCAGGGGGCCTAATTCTTATTGGCTGCTATTGATTGGTGAGAAGCTAAAATGGAGGCATGGGATAGAATACATGAACCAAACTTTAACAAGTGTCCTTAAACTCAGGTCTTGTCAAGGCCTTAAAGAGTTGGTTCACCTAAATTATTAAAGAACATATTTCCTCACTTACCCCTTGCAGTATTTAGCCAAGCAGATAATACTACTGGTTTTACTTACCTAGTTTTTGAAATTGCGGTTTCAGAACATTTTGCTGCATCACCCCTAATACAGTGAAGGTGACTGCAATTTAGTTTGTAGTGCTAACAGCATTAAATAACTATATTTAAAACAATGAAAAGCAATGTCCTTTCAGAAACAGTGTCCTTGTTACATTGCACAAACTCTTCAGAAATTGTTATGATTGGAACTATCATCCAGTGTAAATAGGACACCACTTTTAAAAAAGAGATGCTTTTGATTTTTCTCTTTTCTTTAAAAAGCCACAAACTAAATGCATTCACCTCCATTGTATTGGGGGGGACTCTCAGACATGGATATCTGTCAACCAAATAAAAAAACAACGAAAAAAAAACTTACCACTTGCTATTGATATAAATAGTTAAGTTGATTTTGTGTGTAAGAGAAGAAGATAAGGATACATATTGATTCAGTCTAATGAAATAATCCTTTTCTCTAATAAGTGTTAACAATCTGAAAATATATATATATTTTTTAATATACCTTTCCAATGCAAGCACATGTAGTCACATGTGTGAAGCCAGGTTTTTAGAGTTTTGCTTAATGTAGGCCTTTTATAGAGCCGGGTCACTTTCAAACAGGGTGCTGATATTTTCTACAACTTGCATCAATGAAATTTTTACACAATATCTAAAATATAGAAATGTTCTCCCTCGTCTCTCATGTCCCACAGAGAGATTACCTCACTCATGCACAGGGTTTGTGAGTAAAGGATTATAATACATGTAACAGGATTACAGTAATCCCCAAAATAACCACTAATCTGTTAGTTACTGTGGAAACAGCAATCTCTTTGCATATGATGTCAAAAGCTTGGTGTTTGTTTTTTGGATCTATAACATGGCATGAAGTGAGAAACTGCACTGCAGTAAACATTAGTTTCACACATTTTAAAAGTGAGCGTGAGCTCTACATTTGGGTAAAAGCATTGATTCTAAAACTGAGAAAACATTAATTAACTATGTAAATTACGTGGAAAACTATCCGGATTATAATGTTAATTAGGGAATAATAAATGTGTAAATAAAACCCTTATAATCTTCTTAACTTTAATTCTGGCACTAATATAGGACATCTGTGGTATTAACTGACCTCTACTGAATGAATCACCATAGTACAGGTGCACTAAAAAGTAAAAAATAAAAATGATTCCATCCGCTGCTGTGTAGCCTAAGCCCATGGCACACTGTGAAAGTCTCTCCACGCACCTATACAGACTGAGGTCTGAGAAGTTGGCGCCCAGGAGAGAGACGTAAAAGTGTAGACAAAGAAAATGAAAGAAACACAAAGAACATAGAGGGACACGCAGGGCTGAAGAAAAACAGGGACAACAGGGAACTACACAGAGAAACACGGAGTGGAAAAGCAAGGAAAAGAGACAAAACCTACCTCAAGCTGTCCTTCCTGTGCACTGTCACATACATCTCGTACACCCTACCCTGAGGAACAGCACCCGCTGGAACCAACAAACTCACACCTGTAGGGGAAGTAGGATGGATGGAGTCAGAAATAATGAGTTTCATCACTGGATTTATTAATTTAATCATGCACTGAATTATTGAATGTGCAACCCATTATCACTTTATCATTAGGATTAATTATTGAATAATCATTTTTAAAAGGCAACCATTGTAAAACCTTCTCTTAATATATCATCAAGTGAATTGTGCTGCAATGTTTTACAGCCTCTGAAAGCTGCTTCCTATCAGCAGGATGCATTATTCATTATTTCTTTCTGCCCATTGCTTTTAAATCCTAAAATAAGTCTACTCAAAGTTTTCTTTTTTAAAACTAGGTAGCTGGAGAACCTCCCAAGGCTGTTTTTTTGTATTATGTTGACTGTGCAGTATTATTTTACACTATTGGACTTTATGTGGTGGACTTTTTGTGGTGGTGGTCAAAAGTTTGGGGTCACTTACAAATTTCCATTCTGCTCCATTATAGACAGAATTCCAGCTGATCTGAGTGGGTGGCCATCTACACTGCCTATTATCAGCAGCCATTCATCCAATGTTTCAAAGGCACATTCTGTTTACTAATTTGATACCATTTTTAAGCACTAACTAGAAAAACATTTGAGAACCCTTTTTCAATTATGTAAGCACATAATTTAATCTGAAAACTGGTGCCCTAGTTAAAAAAACAATGCAACTGATCTCAGCTGGCTTACTATTTGTACCAGTTAATGTAATGTAATGTATAATTATTTCTTCATGCTGGTCACTGCATGATCATTAGACAGTAACCAGATTTTATGGTTAGTATGAATGTGTGTGTAGACAGTTTACCAGAGTTGGGTACGATGAGGTGTCCTCCCTGGTTGTTAAAGGATCCGTGAGCGGTACATGAAGGGTCTCGTGTTCGAGCCAAGCTCTGGTTGCGAAGGTTCATGGTGTCGCTGTTATCCAACAGAGACTGAGTTACCTAGAAATCAAAAGACAACAGAGTGATAATACCAAGAATGACAGGGCATAACATAGCACATGCTGTACCAGACAGTATTGGGTATAAAGCTGTTCAGCAGGAACAGGATGAACTGGAAGTCTGAAGGTATTAAATGTTAACTTGGCTCCACAATATAGTTATCAAGCAGCAGAGGCTTTTACCTTAGAAATCACACTTTCTGTACATTAATGCTATTGAACTTCTATGTTCTATTTCGTATCTATTTCGCTATTGGGTTCATCCCTTAGTGCATGTGCAGTTGTGAAGATTTTCTTTTCCCGTCCTTGCATCAGCACGAGCCCCAACTACGTCCACCAATGCTGTATATAATATGAGCAGACCCGTTGTTTGTTTCCCTATTTTTTTTCAAGCTAGCAGTATGAAGACCTCTACTTCCAGCGGTTTTCACCTCTGTACCAGCTGCCGGACCGGCTACATCCTGCCATCGGATCTCCACCCCCGCGGCGAGTCCTGGCACTCACCCTCGATGCCTCCTGTCAGCTCTGTGCCCGCCTGCCATCTAAAGAGCTTTACTGCCTGCTATCCTCCACAATTCTGCACTGCATGCTGGGAGAAAAGCAGGTGTCCCATAACTTATCAGTTAGACCAGTTGGACCAAGTCATTACTATGGCAGGCCTTTTTATCAGAATAACAAACTACCTGATACAATCTCCTGTCAGTGCGTTGGGGGAATAGTTAGTCTATGTTCTGCTTGTGGGCCCTGTTGCAGGTGGCATTGATTACATCAGTTTCACCCAAACCCAACAGCGGCAGCTCTTGGAGGGTGAAGCCCATATAGAACGATAGTTATGAATAGTAACTCCAGAATCATGAGTCTAGGCTTAGCCCTCTAAGGGCCACCTGCTCCACTAACATTGGCTGAAGAAAAATGCTGAACAACAGGTCCGCTCATATTATATACATCATTGGTGGACACGCATTGGCGGTCTGTGCTGGACGCAAGGGTGGGAAAAGAAAATCTTTGAACGAATGGATGAACCCAATAGCATCAGCTCTTTAAGGGCTGGAAGAATCTGATGGATGGAATCCTTGAGACTGTAATATAAAGTTTTAATTTTGAGAATGTTGTCAATGTTTTGTTACATTACATTTATTGGGCTCAGTTAGATCTATAATGTGTGCAGGCAAGATTATAGTTATACAGTGTGTGCCCTTATTGATTAAGCAAGAAGATGTACTCTAATGAAAAACAGAAGTTCATGGAGGGCCAGTGAAGTTTTGCTGTGCAAGGCCAATCTCTGGGTGTATAGGTCGTAGTTTTATTTTCGCCGGGCTTATTACAGTGGGGCAAGCATTAGAAGAGGAATCTGTTAACGCTCACTCTCCCACTAAACGTTTACTGCATTTTCATGCACAGATGGTTTCATTTTCTTCCTCATGTTTTCTTGATAACCCGTAAGTAAAGATCTGCATTTGCCTGAAAGGGCTGCCATTGGGTTGAGATGGCAGGCTGTGAGAAGAGCGCAGATTTATGATAGACAGACCTATGAAACCACCTTGTAAAATATGACCTGCTTTGCATTTCCCTTTCAAAACGTCCACTGTGAGATGTAAAATAAGGACTTAACATTCAGTGCTTTGCTCCACTACATCACACAAAGCTGACAAGATCTTGCTTCAATGTATTAAAGACAGATCAAATGAAATTTGAAATTTGATCAAATGAAAGCAAAAAAAAAAGGAAGTTCAGTCAGGAGGTCCAAAAGTCCACAATTAAAAGCACACCTAATAACAGAGAACGTCATCAAAAACATTCCACTGGCAAGTAGAGCTTAAAGACAGTGAGTTCAGCTGTCGTACTGCCTCAAGACAGTTGCAATGATGAAAGGGAGCCGTTTCATCTGTATTTGTGACAACTGACTCTGGTATGCATGCCATGTAGTTGACAGAGCAGAGGGAGGAAACTGGGGCACTGAGCTGCATGTATACTAATGGTGTTTGTTTTTGTATTTATGTGACTGGGTATAAATAGCTGTCGTGTTTCAGTACTTCTCAGTATGCTTCTGCAGTGTAACATTACTTCAGGAGGACATAGTCCTAAATCCTACTGCGCTAATACAGACCATTTTACAGTAAAAATCATAAAAGTGGATGAAAGCTACTGACATTAGATTGAGGGATATATTCATTATAATACCTTAGGAGACAGTTTGGATGCGAAGTCTCCTCCGAGGTCGTCCTGCGGTGTGACCAGACCAGAAGAGTTGTAGACTTTGATTTTCAAGTTGGGAAGAGGGTCCAGCAGAGGGGAGTTGGTCATCGGGATTTTATCTGAAACATCGTGGAGGGCATACACTGGACCACGATACATGGCAGCTGCATTAGTCAAATCAGGAGGAACTGTCAGCAGATCAGCTAGAGGGATGCGGTGGAAGGGAGAGAAAGAGAAGAAAATAGAAGAAAAGATTAATAAGAGAAACTATAACATGAATAGTCAGAGAAATGGTGTCTGAGACAGAGAGGAAAAATAAATGGAATGCTAGATACTTTATATCCTCAACAGTATAGACTGCAACACATGGCTGTAGTGTGGGACAGATGTGGGCAACTTGTAGATCAGTGAGCAGGAATAAGGGGAGTAAGACGAGAGCAGGCAAGGCTGCTGATAAGGTATCAGTGTCTGCAATGATACATTGCAGTACACAGGGGGCAAGACCTGGATCAAGGACTAGTCATGGCAGCTGCACACAGAGATAGAGTGAGAAAAAGAGATGGGGGGGGGGCATCCCTAAAAAAATGCTTTGAGAGAGAGAGAGAGTTATGGAGAGTGGATTTTGAGGAAGATGCTCAGACTTTAAAAAAAATATAAAAATAAATGAGTTAATCGATCATATTTAAATCTGTACATTATCAAAACAAACTCACTGATTTCAAAATTGACCTTTTAAACTGTATAATAAAAGGAACAGCATTGCCTCATGACATCTATAAAGCTCTTCGAAATGCTGCCGACTGACTTCACACACACAATCACACAATTGTCACACTTTAATCTTTAATAACTTTAAAATTTAACATCACTGTCTATTTTGCTCACAATGTCACGATTCAAATCTGACGCACAAAACCTGCTGTGCACATTTGTGACAAAACATGGCAGTGTTTATTGACAATGAGAATTGTTAGGACTGATCAGTTAATTACCACTCATTCTGTTATGCTGTACAATGCGAACTGTGTTCTAAAAAGCAGTTTTTATATCCACATCCATATATCGCGGAGTATACAATGATGTAAATATATGCACACATACGGTCATAAATGTAAAACATAGGCACTACAAAACAGGTTTTCTGAATACCAATAACGCATACACTATACTGTACACACACACGCGCCACATACAGTATATGGGAACAACATGACGCCTGTGGGGATGGAAAGGTGGATATGACTTTTTGAGACTCCCCTCTGTGCTTAAGATGGAAAAGTGACTGTAAGCGAGGGGGCAACTGCAGGAGCATGGTGATTGCTAATCAGTACAGTATGCTAATTTATGTGCATGCAATATTCAAGTACTGTTTAAAGTGTGTTGATTGAAGTTTAAAAATGCAACTACTGGTGTCTACTTTGAGCAATCGCTCCATTCTTTTGACTACCAACCTTGCTAACTCAAATACAGTGTTCATTGAGTCCATTATCTTTTGCAGGAAAGTCTCAATAACACATGCATTTTGTAATCAAATAGCTAAAAGCCTTTCTCAGTGAAATTATTAGTAGCGCTTTACTAACAATGACTTGACTTAATTTTTTCCCTTCTGCCAGAATGTAAGCGTCACTTCCTTCAAGGTAATTGTAAAGATGATGCAGCAAACATCAGTAAATGCTCCTTGAAGATTTACTTTACCTATGGATCAAGTGAATATGGTCAGCGACCCCATAAGACCCCATAAGTTCAGTCACTATTGTAGCTAGTTTTGTTCAGCTATCTTGCCACAATCCTTTTTAGTATAACACAATTTACTCTAATAATAGGACACAAACACAGAAAACACCAAAGAGCATTTCTACATAAAGAGCTTTCTCTCATCAGGAAATCCACAAAAAATATTCAAGATTTAATTGGTCTTGGGATCACAGGAAGGCCTGTTACGTCCTCCAGATTTGTTCGCACCAGGCTCTATTGTTTTTCTGGGCATAGAGCCTGAAATCCTCGCTACCTCCACTAGCCCATCTATTTTAATTTAAAAATCCCTGATTATCACCCCACCACCAGCACGCGTGTACACACACACACACACACACACACACGCATCTGTCACCTATCACTCTTTTCCTCTCTCTATCACCAGGCGTTTACCCTTAAAGCCAGCGGGTATTCCTGCCAAATCATTCCTGCTGAAATTTAATTAACTAACGGAAAGCTAGAGAGAGAGAGAGAGAGAGAGAGAGAGAGAGAGAGAGAGAGAGAGAGAGAGAGAGAGAGAGACAGATAGATAGATGGTAGATAGATAGATAGATAGATAGATAGATAGATAGATAGATAGATAGATAGATAGATAGATAGAGAACTGCAGTGACATCATTCTTCATTAAAAGTAATTGTAGATGGTCCCTTGACGCAGAGTGACAAGCATAATAATAAATAATTGTCACCCAATCATTAATGTGAAGACTCGCCCTTGTACACACACGGACACGCACATACTCTGTGTTTACCAATTTGTGTTGTATCCTATCTGACCTCACTTTTCCTGTTTTAACTATATACCATGATCTGAATTGTAATCATCCACCCACAACTGACCAGATAACCACATATAGAAAACTATTCAGATATCATGTTTAAGGTGCTTAGAGGTGCACAGACGTGTTAGATGTCACTCAACTTGATTAACATAAACTCAGTTGTTGAAGACATAACCCCTTTCTAAAATACCATTTCCTGTTGACCAAATAAATACTCTATTAAGTATGATGAGTGCCATCTATGTTTACACAATTCAAATGTATGGGCATGTCTGTTTGCATATGTACCTGCTGCCTACATGGATGCATTTCTGAGCATGTTTGCGTGGGTTATTGACTTATTTAGATATTTTAAGCCAAGTGAGTTTTGTCATCTATTTGACAGAAGTTCATGGCATCCGTGGACTGATACCTGATTCATCCCTACTCCTCGTCCAATCTTGCCATTTCCAGTAAGCTACCAAATGCATGCACACGGGTGTACAAGTATGTGTTGCTGAATGCTTCTTGTTGTCTTATCCATTTCCCAAAGAAGGAGAGCAAGAAATGGCAACACAGACAGAGGAGAGTGAAGGATGGCTCCACTTTAACAGGAAGAAAAACAGGGAGGATGTCTGTTGCGGTAGGAGTCACTGTAATGGGAGAGACGGAGACACAGTGAGGGAAAGACAGAGACACAGAGACGAAGACAGGAAGATGCTGATAAACAGGAAATGTGATTGTGCGCAGATGGGAACGGAGAGAAAGACACACTGAGACAGAGAAGACAATTGACAGAAGGAGACTCCTTGATGGAAGAGAGTGATGTCTGGTAGAGACAGAGATTAATTCAAAGCAGCAAAGATTGACAACCGGAGGCCGAGGAAAGAAACATTATGACACTAACATGGAAGCCTCAAAGAAGACAGAGCAAGTACAGCTATTTCCATAGAGGCCATAGGTAGAGTATTCACCTATCAATCTATGTATCTATATTTCTGTCTGTTAGGGCTATAATGACATAAATAAAACCGAAATCGCGACACTCAGCTCCACGAATCTACTGTATATCACGGAGTGAGAAGGCAGAATCGCGACACACCCCTTCCATTTCCAGAGTTATCGTTCTCGTCCAGATACAATGCTACCATATCTTTAAATTACAATTAGTATTAGTCCATTTGGTGCCTTATTCCTCTCTTGTCTGGTAAATTTAGCTAACTGTAAAGACGGCTAAAAGCAAAGAGGGGGAGTGGGGGGTGTACGAATGGCCGCTGTTCTGACTCGGGTGTCTGGGTCTGTTTCCCGACAGTTCAGTAAACTATTTCTGAAAACCCTAGACATGGTTGTGAGCGTTAGTGCTTTCTGATTAGCATGTATTATTTTGAAATAAGAGGCTGTTGCAGCTCGCCGTATGGGTTGAGCAGAGGCTGCACAGTTTGACCAGTAGGCAGTGGCTGGGCAGTGGCAGCACACCAGGCCGCCGGATGGTGTTGCTAAGAACTTGCAATGTATAACTATTATCAGACCGGTCCTCACAGTGTCAAATTACTAGGCTACCGGCCTACCGGGAAAAGTCCTGACTCTCCCGATTGCCACTCCGCCTCTGTTGACTATTCAGACTGAAGCATATGACATCCTGAATGACAAAACTCACTATCTCACGCCATACTCCAAGATAAAACAGAATTTTAAAAAGGAGAAGTGAAAGAAAATTACATTACAAGCACTGTACTTTATTTATTGTAATTGGGTGGCTTTTTTTCAATACTTGTACATTCTAAAATCTAAATTAAGTAGTTAGTTTGGTTACATTTTGAGAGATTCCATTGTTCCTTGGAAGCAAACAATAGGTGATTAGGTGCAACAGGATAGGAAGCTTTGACCAGAGAGGGCAGTGACACACTGATGCTATTTAAACCAAGTGCCAGGGCTTCTACAGGATATTCTAGTACTATTTGCCCCCTGGATCAAGTGTCATTTCTTACCTGATCTGGCTGTTTTGATATTAACAGACTGGAAGCCTCCGTTTAGTGCCGAGGTGTCGATGATGTCCGAGTCAAAGTCACGGTGCGTCTTGCGGTAGACAAAAAGCGCCACGATGACAGAGATGACCAGGCACATAATCACTGCGATGACAATGCCCACGTATAGCGCCACATCATCTGTACTTGGAGCAGCTAGAGGGAACATAAATAGGAAGAGAGACACAAATTATAAACATATATTGTTATGCATGAAGCAAAAAAAAATCTGTTCAAGAGAAAATTGTTAATAAACAGATACAACAATTATAACTGGAACAGCAGGGCAGTGGCAGAGAATAAAGTAATATTCATAGGACAATACGAAATGAGTTGCAGGCTTCAAATTAACTCAATATGACTCTCGGTCTTTCTTAATTTGATCGACAATTTCAGTTTTACCTCAGGTGTTTTATGCCCCCAGCGTTGCCTTCCAGGTAGCGCTGTCTGGAAGTCGACGTTGAGGGCTTAAAACACCATTGAGCAAGTATCAGTCTCAAAAGGACAATCGCTACAGGTTGCACTTCAAATGAAACTTTGAAATAGCCCTCCAGCTTGTGTAATATGATCATTTTTCTAGACAGAGGTAGAGAGAGACATAGAACCCTTTCATAAAAAAAAGAATGGTAGCAACCCTTAAAATTTAATACGGCTGTTAATTATTTTACAAGGGTCCTAACATCCTTTTTCAATCCAGCTGAGACTTTAATGGTGTTTCAGTGAGAACAGCAGTGCAATTGTCATTCATGATACATGTTTGAAAGCAGACTAAGAACATTTTTAGTGATGGGAGACATGAATGGTAAAATATATGAGTCAAGCTTTAGAATGAAGGCGAGAAGGAATGAGGAAAGGATAAAAAGATGACAAGTTAAGAGTATGGGGAAGTAATAGGAGGGAAAGCCAATAAGTGAAGAAGAATATAGAAATGAGGAGTGAATTGTAAGGGATGGGGAGTAGAATGAAGAGAATAAAAAAAGCATATAAAAAGAGAATAAGGACTCAGGGAAGAGGAAATAGGTAGGGTAACTGAGAGGAGAGGAGAGGAGAGGAGAGGAGAGGAGAGGAGAGGAGAGGAGAGGAGAGGAGAGGAGAGAAGAAGAGAGGAGAAGAGAGGAGAGGGTGGAAATGCACTTGAACTTCAAAGCAGCAAAACAAACAATTGTACATATTCAAAATGCGTCCGTAAAACCTTTGAGTAGCCTCACACATAGAGCACTCCTTGTATAATCATATCCTCTGTAGCTAGTACTGTAGAAGGGGATTTGTCTGCAGCTATTAAGAAGAAGACAGACAAATATAGGAATTCTCCTTTTAATCTGCCCTTAAAGTTGAGAGGCAGATAACAGGCTTTCAGCTACAAACAGCCCGAGTCATTTGCTGAAGGATTTCAAGTTCAGAAAACATGAACTTGATTATGTATGAAAGAATCCTTTGATGCACACAAACATGTACACTCACATATGCCTAAGCGTGATGCACACATTTGCAGAAGAGAGGTCACTCCTTACGGTGTTAGTTACTCATTTACCACTTGAGGGAGCTATGAACCACTTCTAGTGTCTCTGGGGAGCTGAGTGCATAAGGGCAAAGCATGTCCCTCATAATTAAGTCTTTGAATGTGATGAACCAGATGTCTTTGGGATGTATTTTTACTATTATATCAGTGTTTTACGATATTTCGTAAAATAACCACATGTCTAAAAATGCAAATATATGCATAGTCAGCTAATAACATTGTGGTAATTGTGATGGCCATCTTTCACTTTTTTTCTGGTGTTTTATAGACAAAACAACCAATCAATTGAGAGAATATCATGAACATGGACATGAATTACTACTACTACTACTACTACTACTACAAATAATAATAATAATAATAATAATAATAGTTAGTTTAGGTAGTTTCAGTTCTAAACTTAACTGCCGTAATGTCCTAACCTCCAACACAGTTGTCTTACCTGCCTAATGCTGATATCTAGATTAACTCTGAATGGGTTAAAGCGCCATGCACAGTGTGTCACATAAACCACAGTGTGCTGGAAATTAAACTTTCAGATAATTCATATTTACAAGCCATGACCTGTTTGAGTTTGCACTTTTTCACTAATATTTATGACACTGTAAGGGTTTGTGAAATCGCTGCCAAATATTTGTTCATCACGTGTAACTCAGACTTAGGGCACCACCTTTAAATCTCCAAAGTTGAACCCCTATAGATTTAGTCATATGCAGTTACCAACTTTCTGATGTTAAACAGTTTGCTTAAAAAATGCCACAAGGACACTGCTGCACAAAGTTGCCACTGTTATCAAGGTCCTTGCACTTGCCAAGGGGGAATAGAATAGGATAATCCTCTTAAGAACTAACTCCCTGATCTTAATTATGATCACCATCATTTCATCTATTTAGGAATCTTTATCTTGTTTCTACTTTAACTTGAAGGTCTATAACTTCAGAATATATGGGGCACCAGGCACCCATACAAAATATTACTTCTAAATGAGCTTTTTCTTTTTCTATTTTCCTATAGAGTGTTGTGGTACACTAGGCTATCCTGATGTGTTTTTGATATGTGTGTGTGTGTGTGTGTACTAAGTGTAATGTGTTTTATACTTGTGGGCTTAAAAATCCTTACTTCACTGTCTATCAGTTTGTATCCCACTTCTCTCAGATCTTCATCTCTCTCCATAACTCACACCTCTCTCCTGACTCCCTATGTCTCTCTATCTCCATCTGTTTGATTTGTAGATGAATGAAACAACACACCCCATTAGAGCCTCTAGTCTACCTGCCTGAGTAACCTACATATAACTGCAGAAAACCAAATGCTTTCTTTTATATTTAGATTTTCACTTTTTTCCAAATGTTCTTCTGTCCTACATTTTATTATCGCTTTCCCACAATCATCACACACACATCATCTAGACTGGCTAAGCAAATTCATTGACAAATGGTGCTTGAGCAGTAGCAACAACATATCAATACATGGTCATTCATCCTTTATTGAAATCCTAACATACAATTAATGCACTGCAAAGACTTTAAGAAAAGCCACAATGTTGTACACATTATTGAACCAATCATGTATTGGTAAATCACTGCTTATGCAACTGAGAACATACTAAAACGATTGGTTTCAAGGAAAATGGACGGAGTAACAAAATATATACCTATATAAAAACAGAGAAATATCTTCTGAGTCAAATCGACCATTAAAAGTTATTTGCCGCATGAACATGCAGTTAAGTTTCCTTGATGGATTGACTTTGCATTTGAGCAAAATCTTAAAAATGCATTCATTCTCTCTTATCTGAATGCTCAATGGCAGGGGGGGGTCCAGGGGGGGAGAACAGAAGATTGGCACTAATGTATAGCAGCTTTTCTTTCTCCATCACTCAAGTCCTCCCTGTGCTCTGTATGTGTCTATTCATTGAATCTCTACAAACCAAAAGTGCTACTTTAAATGAAAACAGTTAATTCTTTAATTCTGGTGGTCTTTTATTGTCTGACAGCCTTGAATTACAAGCTGTATTTTTCTGACACTATGGGGACTGGGAAAAGGGACTGAAAGTGGATGTGCACTTTTTGCCCAAACCCAGATGAATGAATAATGTGTTAGGACCGCTGTGTGTATCTAAGCATGGCCTGAGGCTCTGCTATGCGAAGCCAAAGTGACAAAATCAGCAGCGATAGAATGAGGAAAGAGCACATGTCTGACTAAGTACTAAAAGGTACGCACCAATGTTCATTTTCATGGGCACTCATGTGAGCACTGAAATGTACAGATCTACAGTATATTAACTTTTCTCCACAAGTCAACTGTCTCCTGTGATTTTCAAAAATTATGAGAGGAATTGAATAAACAGACACACACACACACACACACACACACACACACACACACACACATACACACACACACAGGTGTTAGCAAACGCAGAAAAAAAAAAACTTGGAGAGGTTGCTTAGAATTTCACAGACAGCTGACATGGAGACAGTTTGTATGAGTATGTACAGTATCACAGACTGCCCCTTATAAACATCCTTACTCCCATAGCCAACTGTCCAAGTATGTAGTTTCTAACAGCTCAGGCAGGATACATCACTGACAGTCTCCTTCTTTCACTTGCTATCTGCATTCAATGTCATACTGTCTTGTGCCCATTTGTGTGATCAAAGCCAAATAATCTTCAGTTGCAGAACCAAAAATGTTTTGTTCACTGTGCACATACCATACCGTTTGTTTGGAGTACTGTCTAGGCAATTATGTGAACTAGTATGTGTGTGTATGTGTGTGTATGTATGTGTGTTAGTGATTGTGTGGACTAACTGATGCTGTGACTCACTGTGCCCCAAAATAATGGCCATTGTCATAGGCAATACTGGTAATTCGGTCACGTACAGTTATGTGCCTAAATGTGTGACTAATAAAGGTTTGGGGCTCCGTAAATTGCAGGAATTATACACATACTCTCTCTCTCACACACGCAGTTGATAACACACATGCAGTTGATAACACACATGGGCTATCAGAAGAGAAGCCCCCGCTGTCTATCGATTGGTTAAGCTTTTTGTCATTCTCGGAGTCTGTCCAGTCTGTCACAGAGAGGATTTAAAGAAGAGGAAAACAAAGATAACTCAGCTTAGCTCGTCTCTATCTTCTCTGTGATCCGTCTCCAAAGCAGAGCTGTGGACAATCACCACTTGAAACTCATTCAACTGCCTTTTTGATCTTGCTTTGCACAAACATGTTAACACCACCCATACTGCACTCACACATGTCATCCGCTCTTAAGTACAGTAACAGACAGAGAGGAAAGGAAGAGGGAGGGTCAGAGAGTTTCAGGGTCTTCTGGGCACAAATATGAATGACACAATACTGGCAGAGGCTGTTTCCCTGCACACATATCTACAGTTCAGCCACCTCCCACCCTTCTCATTGCCTTAAGATAGCAACTTAGGGTGCAAATGCAAATACAGCAGTGATAATAATAATGCTGTTTAGTTGCTTTTTGGGGTTATGGGTAAAGGTGTTCAGACATCATACATTTGACAAAGTCTACATGTGATTGCGTTGTGACCATAATGACTTTAAATGTGACATTTACTATAAGTGAATGACCCACAAAGACCATGTTGTGGTCAAGATGAGTTTAAGACTGTGGGATGACCACAATCAGGTCTGATTTGTTTTAAAATCAAGAACCTACTCTCAGGAGACAATGGGCATCGTCTAAAAATCCCTGTTGCTATTCTCAAAAAGAAAATACAGGCAGGGAGCTATGGTATGGAAATAGAAATCCCACACCTAGTATTGACCAAACATCCTATCGCCCCCTGCAGATACAGTACATCCATGGTTTATGCTTTGGATGTAGATGTGTGGATGTAGAATCAGATTTTGCCAACACAGCTATTGGATGTCAAACCAGATATAGATCAAATGTCAGTATTGCATTTGTAATGTGACTTAAGGCCCTGATATGGACAGGACATGGACAGCAGGGGTGTCCGCTGTCCACTGTTCTGTTTATAATAAATTGGGTGTCTCCTGGTGGACGTGTTGACACGTCTGGGCTGCCCCACGTGGATGTGCAAAAGTGGAAAGAATTATTTGAGTTCTACATTACATTAATATGTGTAGTCAAACTCCAGCTTGGTGATTAGTGAGTCTCAAAAACACTCATGCAACCTCCCAATGCTCATGTTACTGACTGTATTTTTGACTATTACAACTAGAGTGAGAATCAGGTAAATGAGCAATGAGTGCCTCTATAGCTCATCTCCAGTTCTGTCTGTATCTCTCTGGGACCAGTCATCTCACAAAGCACACTGGGATGGTGAAACTGCTCCAGCAGACCTTAAACGAGAGTTATTAGAATGCATCAGAGACACTTATAGATTGCTTTGAAGATAAAACAAGAGCTCTGTAATGAGAGAAGAAAATAAAATCAAGATAATATTAAATGGCAAAGGTCTTTTCCTTCTTGCATCTCTCAATAATTATTTGTCTTTCTCATTGTCATTTTAAGAAAACAACAGTAAAAGTGACAGAGATGGAAAGAAAGAGAGGAAGCTAGCAAGATAGGAAGAAAGATGGATAGCAAGTACAGTGTACATGTGTTTTACACCCGATTATCATCTCTCATGCGTTTAAATGCATCTCTCATGCTAATTCAGTAGCTTTAATTCTTAAAAAAAAAGAAGTATTCCACTTGCCAGGTGATCAGTAATTATTATTTTTCTCTTCTACAAATAATATTGATGGGCTAATTCAACAAAGCAATCATTCATTTGGATGACACTTAAAAGACGGTCAAAAGGTCAAATCAGTGAAACCGAATCAAAGGTTCCCTCAGATCAGTGTCCCTGGTTGAACAGTGCTCCATTAAGTTCTCAGTGAGACAATACGCTTGTAAACACAAAGTGTAGTGTTCAGAACTAAGGCAAAGTGCCTACTTTGGCAATGATCCAAACCTGGCTGGCTTCTCTCCAAAATGACCGCAGCTGCAACAAACTACACAAATTGTGAATCAAGTGAACTGGTGCTGAATCGATTCACGGCTATCAGACAGGAAGAAAGAAAGAATTAAGTTAATTAAGGGAATCTGTCACCGCTATGGTGCATTCACTTTCCAGACACAACTCAGGGATCCTGCACTACAGACTGATTGTGTTTTAGTAAAGTAAAATATAAAGGTGCATGAACAATAAGAATAAAATATGACTTAATGTATCACAGAAAGTTAGCTATGCTTCAAGGCATAACCTGTGATTGGGATATTTGTATGATCTCTTGTCTTTGAGATTGGCATTCTTGTCTTTCTGTTTTCTGCAGTTTAAGTTTAACTACAGTATATATAACATTTTTTGAGTTTGAAGCTGTATTTTGAAGAAGGAAAACACAAAATTGTGGTTTCTGCTGTTAACACCTAGAGAATCGTAAAATAATTATAAAAATAGAGCTATATATATCTAGATGTAAGGATCTACCTTCAGTCATGTAGTAAGAGTATAGGCTCATGTTTCCATCATAAAAGCAGCGGTGTGAATGATTAATCTACCATGACTTCTTTTGCCGGAGAGCAGAGTGAAGTTTTAACACTAGTGAAGCAACTGTTTGAAGATTGTTGTTTGATGTTCACAGCAATTATTGCACGGGTATCAAAATGACATGTATTAATAAAATCCAAAGTATGAGCCAAAGGTCAAAGCTCAATCAAAGAAAGAAACACTAAGATGAGTAAGACAAAGTGGATGATGATAAAACAAAAAACATCAACTTACATGGGATTCCCAAATCACTCTTTTCTTTGGGCTCAGTGGACATCTGAAACAATGAACCTTGGGATGAGAAAAGAAGGGGATGGTGGAATGGATGGAAGAAGGGAGAGGAACACAACAATCAAAATCAAACAAATAAGTCAAATAAAATGGGACAGACATGGACGAAAAAAATGTCAAAGTTTGATTCTTTCTTACGTCTTTCTTACTTTGCTGATCTCCTACATTAACTTTAGAAAAAAGCTTATTAATTCTTATTAAAATAAATAAATTGAGAAACCTTAGTGTCTATAAGACAAATATTGCTGTGTCATACTGAGTGGTTCACTTAGTCAGACAGAGACGAACTGCTGATGCACGAATGTATAATTGAAGTGCTAGTGTATAATTGATAAAGGCAAACACAGCAACATGGTGCGCTTAAAAGCTTCTTGCCAGACCAACTGGACGTACAAGACACACTGATCATCATCAAAGGCCAAGTAAAACTGACAAGGTTAAGCAAGGTGATGTGAAAACTAAACATACATGCACACATACATGTATGCAGTTGACAAGCATGTTGTGGCGTTTCTTTTAAGCTATGCAGGGGGGCTCGGCTACATGGCTCAGGAGTTTTAAGGTTACTGCTATTTGGTTAGCCAGATAATAAAAGATGGTTATTGGCATGAATTCCCATGTTTCGGCATGGTTTTATCAAATTTCTTATTCATGTATTAAATGACTTTGCAAATGACTGCATCTAACAAATGCCTTTATTATTAATGACTGAATTAGTGATGACAGTAGGAGCAACATGCCATAACAGAAACTTATCATGTTCCAATTATAACACAATTGTTCAAACAATTAGAAAAACATGATGGCAGGAAAATGAAGCAAAACTGATTTAGTTAAAGATAACACAAGCATTATGAAAACAAAAGACGGCACAGATGAGGACAAAACATTTAAGAAAATGGCTAACAAGCAGTACAGGAAACAATACGACAAAGTGAAACGATTAGAATCCACAATGAGAAGAAACAAAATTGGGATGAATAGAGCTTTCAATGAGGAGATGACTCCTTTGATGCTCTGCAGTACCTGCTGACACTGCTGATCGCTTTGTATAATACAACACAAACACGCTTCAATGTTCTTTCACAGCACTAAAGTTACATAACAGCTATCTCTAGTGATTACTTTTACTTGTGGTTTTAGAGACTACACAGCAGATTGTATTTGCTTTGGAGGTACTGTTATATTACAACACACACACACACACAGACACACACACACACACACCAGGTAGTGAGTGAAATGTCATGCTCTCAAGGATGACACAGTGGAGCTCTGACTGAATCTGTTCCAAGAATCCTGATCGATGTGTCAGAAAAATGTCAACAGGCCAGGAGAGACAAAAACACAAACAACTAAAACAAAAAAGAAAAAAAAATGATAAAGGCCTCAAACTTCCATCACAAGAAGACACACACACATGTATACAGACTCACACTGATAAACACATAACCACAAAAAGAGAGGAGGCACTCCACGCAGGGCAGAAGGGAGGTCAAATGGATTTCTACCTCTCAGGATTTAACAGGACAACTTTAGAAAAAGGGCAGCGAGAGACGTAGGAAGAGATGAATAGAGAGGCGGGACGTGTTGGTGGAGAGAGAAGGAGAAAGAGAAAAAGAGGAAGAGTAGAGTGAAGTGCTTTTTGAGCACAAAGTCAATTACAGAGCACTATCTAAAACATTAACTCCCCATTTATACTATCAGTTAATTCACAACCTTGAAACCCTAAAAGTGAATCATTTTAAAACCAGCAACTAACCACTGTTGTATTTGTTCCCATTAAATTGATTTCCAAAGACCTGGTGTTCAAAATGTGAGACACATATGCAACATAAACAATACAGAAACTAAAATTGCAGTTTATGTCTTCAGTTATGCAGCATAAACATGTGTATGCTTTACTAATGAACCAACATAAAAAAATGTTTGCTGGAAACCTGCAATGAACCATTTTCTGCCCGTGTAAAGATCACATTTTAAAAGATCCATCATTCATAAACCAAATGGAAGAACGGTCCATGAATCACTTCAACCCTTTCACATATACTCTACCTATAAAATGCTGTGCATACAGATATCCCCTCTAAATAACCACGCACACGCACACACACACACACACACACACACACACACACACACAGTTCATGGATTCCTGTAAATGGTACAGGAAACAGCTGAAACATAAGTGCTGACATAAAACCACGTCTGTGGAGTCATTTTAAAGACAGAAAATCAATCAGGGGAAATGAGGCTAAATCTATACCTCTCTGGGTTATATCCCATTCCCTGAGGCCCCACATACCTCAGGGGATCCTTTTGATAGAGCAGAGACAGTATATAATACACTACGTAAGGAGTGGGCTGGGCTCGGCACATACAGTAACTCCTGTCAATAATATTATAGAGGAAAAAGCTTTTTGAGGGATTATATAATATTATTCCACTGCTCATGACAGTGACCATAAATTAAATCATCACTGCTATCCACTCCCCCTTGGGCTGCAGAGAGAAGTCCCTCACAAAGCAACAGCTCACTTGGCTGAAGGCTTTGTGCTCACTGATAAAGTAGATTTCTGATTTTGGGCTTGTGACTTATTTAACCTTTATTTAACCAGACATGTCTAATTGAGATTCAAATTATAGGCAATAGGCAGCAATGTAATTGAGTTAAAGATAGACAACAAAAACTATGTATGAAAAGATCAAAAATATATATCATTGAACCATTAAAGTACATATACAATTACCAAAGACTATGACATAAAAAACTGGGGTAATAAAATACATAAGAGATTTTGTAGATTTTATGCAACAGTTATTCTCTGAAAAGAGACCTATGTATGTATGTTAGGCTGAATGTGCTGGCCATTAAGGCCAAGACCTTTTAATATCAAAACACCATCAGGTAAAATAAAAGTCAAAATATAATTTACATAAATATGGCTTCTACACACAAGTGTCTGTCAATAAGACTATGGGAGTGCCTGAGCCAATGGGAGGTCATAGACAACTATAATTTTATTAAAGTTTTAGGCAGCAGAAAGATGAACTTTTCTTGATTTTATAATAGGTCAATGTTAGTCTCGCTTTGCCAGACCCTCGTCCAAAGCGCACTGAAGGAGTGTCTGGCTACTCCACATAGCATCCGGAGATGGGAGTAAAACGTGCTCTGGTTTAATGGCAATTCTTTAAACCAATGTAAAATAGTCATGTGAGAGAAAAGATTGGACAGATAGTCTAGCTAGCTGTCTCAATTTACCATGCAGAGATCTGAGGAGCAGTCAACAATAAACAACAATATGTCCACCGAATTTAAAATTCAAACAAAAAGAAAGTGGAAGGAAACGGAAAATACAGTAGATGCATAAGGCGGAATTTTCTGCAGCATCGGAGCAGTCCTGAAGTGGAACTCGAAGGATAAAGGTCAATTTTAACTTCAGCGAAAAAGTTTCCTACTTAATTTTCACTATGAAGGAAAAACAATCTCTCTATGGCTGCCGTGTTATGTGACAGGAAAGACCAATGAGAATTGATGGCATAATTTTTAAGCCCTGTTTCAAAAATGACTATATCCTGTTATTTTCACTCTTCTATGCACTTTGACAGGTCTCTCTCTCTCTCTCTCTCTCTCTCTCTCTCTCTCTCTCTCTCTCTCACACACACACTCTCTCTCTTTCTCTCTTGCTCTCTCTCTCTCTTTCTCTCTCTCTCTCGCTCTCTGTCAAATGCTTGTCTACCAATTTCTCTGAGCACAGGTAGTAACAAGCACTATTCCTACAAGTCAACAAATATAATTGCCTCCACCTTGGAAAAAATTGCTGCTGCTATATTTGTGCCGTTATGACTCAACCCACAGTTTCCATGCGGTTTGTAAATTTACTACTTTTTTTTTTATTTGTCAGAAATCATTGCATTCTGTTGGGAGGGTGGGATGGGGGGGGTTGTTCCACATAATTATCTATCATTACTTTCCTTATAAAACAGTTGTTTGTGACTTGAGTAATGCGCAAAAAAAGGGAAAACTAAGGTGATTCATAACCCTACAAACCATCGACAATGTGCACAGAAGAATAAAGTCCATGTGTGAAGCAGAGCAAGAGCAAATCACTATAAGGGTCTGAGAGAAAGAGGCAAGAAAGATGGAACTGAACCTAGGAGACTTAATGCAACGAGAAAGAAGCAGTGGCTGCTGAAGGACTGGAAAGTGAAATAAAAGGACCGAAGAAGAGGGGGAGCAGTTGGAAGGAAAATGTAAAGAAAGAGGTGAGAAATGAGAAGGACTGGAACAATGAGAGGAAAACTGCCACATTTTACTGCAATGCAAGCTAGCAGAAAGATGAAGTATGATTATGAATGACGTGTGTCCAAGGAACAACGTCTCTCAGCACCATGTTAGCAAGCCTGCCAAAGCCTAATGACTTAATTGGTTTAGCTGGACACTAACTGTAATTAAAATGTAATTGGGCTGTCAATAACTGGATTGATGTTTTATTCAAGACTGATTTTCTAACATCTTCAGTATAGAGATTACAGCTCCTTTATCAGCTAACCTAAGTCCATTGCTAACATTACTAAGGTCACTAAGGTTTAATTTTATTCACACTATATTTAGTTATGGGTTCCTCAATATGGTTATAAATTAACCCATTCAATTGTTGTGTTATGGTTCACCCGCTCCTGTTCTCACCATCTATCACCACCCCAATGGCCTGCCTTCAATTCCCCTTCAAGTCAATTCACATCTGAAGCAGACGCTGCAAGGTATTTGTTCGAATTGGCAAACTCATATTTCATGGTTAGGTATGATATATGACACACCTTCAATACTTTTAGAAGAGATACATCAATGCTTCTGCTCTGGAAGATTCATTATCATCAACTCACTTTGCATACAGAGTCCGTCTGTACAGTTCTGTGACTGGAGGACCAGCCCCTCACAGTCCTTTCCTCCGTTTTTAGGTGCCGGGTTGTTGCACTCCCTCCTTCTCCACTGGGTACACTCCGTCCCACAGGCCGACCACTTACTCCACTCTGTCCACACACCGTCAACTAGAGGGAAAAGATAGGAAAAGGAGCCAAGAGAATAAGAAACACAAAAAAGACAAGGGAGAAAAAGAGAACGAAAAGAGTACAATGCCCTCAATGATGTCCCAGTCCCCAAAGTGTAGCGTATATAGGGCAGAAAAGTACAAAAAATAACAGAAGTGGAATTGAGAAGAAAGAAAGAAATGTGGGACCACAGAGTAAAAAAGAACAACAAAACAAAGGTACACTACAGTATGGATAGAGTGATATGGGTACATTAGAGTCTACTAAAAAAATGGCACTAACTAAATAAATCTGAATAAAACTAGAACAGACTTACCGGTGCACAGTGTGGTGCAGGGTAGTTTCTGAATGGCCTGTCCATCACAGGGCAGTCCTCCATTCAGAGGGGCGGGGTTAGTGCAACTGCGGGTTCTTTTCTGGAAGCCCCGTCCACAGCGACTGTTACACACCGACCACTCCGTCCAAGTCGACCAACCACCGTTCACTGTGGCAAGGGAGCCACTTAATCAGTAACTTCATTTATGCAGTAATCCATACATGCATTAATCAGCCATTTTAACAAAACAACAAAAACAACATGTTGTTTCTCTTTTGTTGAAAACATTTTAGCTTTTTCCCTTATTTGCTGGTTTACAGTTTACCCTTCGTCCAAAGAACCAATTGCTAAACAAAAAGATCTCTTGCACATCCCACTCATGAATGACCACACGTCCTCTATAGCTGTGTTTCCATCCACACGTTTTTATCCAAATTAAGTGATATCGAATGAAAAATGCCTTATGGAAACAGTAAAATTCAATGGAATTTCATGAATATCAACTCAAAGGGAATATGTTTGGTTTCATCAGATTTGATCATGTAGATATACGGCTTATCTGATAAACGCTGATGGAAATGTTATTTGCTGAATAAATAATGAATTGCGATTAGGTTTTAGGTCATTTTATGGTTGCAACCCGCCACAAAATGAAGAAGAATAAGTTTTAGTTCATTTCCGTCCAATATTTCCGCTCTGTTTGCACACATGGCGCGTGTCAACAAAGACAGATGTAAGTGGACGGACGAGGAGACAAGAAACTTTAATTTATCAGGAACTCGGTAAGGAAATGGCCAATAAAGGTTAGGACAAGCCGTGGGACGTCCTCCAGAGTAAACGGAAGATGCTCAAACAGTGAGACATGTCTCAAAAAAGAGTCTTGCAGCGGTGCCGGAGGGACAATAAAAGGCAAGTTGCATTTGCATCATCATAGCGATGTGTTGATAGTGTCGTTTTTTTCTTATTATAGCTTGATATGTTGCTATCAGCTGGCACATAAGCGCTACAACTTGCAATATTGATCATGTGTTGGCAGACGGTGCGATCCATTTTGTCTAAAAAAGCTTTGTTCGCAAAGGTTTGCTTGAATGTTGTGTGATTCAGTGCGAAAATGAATGGAAACACTTTAAAATGTCTAAAATCAATTCGATATGCCAATTTGATCGCAAAACAGCATGTGACGTCGTTACGTACAGGTTTTAATTCGCTTTAAAGCCGTTGGATGGAAACACACTTTCACCAGCTTTATACGCATGAGTTGTTTTACCAAACTTTAGATAATTCGATTGACAAGTGGATGGAAACTTAGCTTACGACTAAACTAATGCAATCTAATGTTTCCTGCAGGTCAACAAATAGGAAGAGTGGTTTTATTCCAGAGGCCATTAAGCACAAACACTGTGTATAGTAAACTGTTGATGGGCTGTGACTGCCATTCACTATGCATTTGAACTTTTTCTTGTCATATCTTTATTTTCATGTTGTTTTTTATGTTTTGAATGCATTGTTTATGCATATTTGTTGTATAAATTGCCCCTTGAGGAACAAATAAAGTATACATACTAACGCAAACGCCTCAAGTTGTGTGATGTTTAAACAAACTAGGTCTGTAATAAAACAAAATGGGCAGAGTGAATTCAAATCTAATCACAGCACATCATCCTCAATGTAGAAATCTGTGATTAAATGTGCTGTTTGATTTAATTGCACAAATTTTCTCATTTGACTCAGTGTGTGTTTTACAGATGACAGGAAGCTGGGTTGTTAAAGTTTAGTGAGAACAGCTGTTTTTTCTCACACACACACACACACACACACACACACACACACACACACACACACACACACACGCACACACACACAGTCTTGTGCAACGTTTTGCTGCTGCTACAGTAGCACGTTTTCCCGCTGTTCACACTAATACACACAGAGAAGGGCACGCTGACACACACATGCCTACACTTGTAGCTGTATGGTAAATCACACATAAACTGTCATGCGCTTGAAAATGTCTTAACCCTAAACCCTAAAGCACAGGGAGGACAACATGAGAAATCATTGATTTGTGTGAATCCTGATTAGCCATGCATGCTTCCAAAGTCTGGATGCATCTTTTCTCTTTCTGTTGCTCTCTGTGCATCTTTTTTTTCCACTTTCCCCCTCTTTGTACCTCTACAAGATGTCCCTGCTTCCTGTCACGTTTAGACTTGACTGTGGCTTCATTATTCTGTATTATTGTTGTTTTCGTGGCAGCACAGTGCAGATAAAGATAAGGGTAGAAAAGACAGGAGCAGAAAGAGAGAAATCAGGTATGAAGTGATAATGAGTCACAAAAACACCCAGAGAGAGTTGACACCCAGAGACGTGGGTTGAAGTTCTCAACAGCTCTGTCTCAGCCCAGTTGTAGCCAGTGGACAGTGTCCCCTCCTTTTCCAACCGCCAATTACAAATAAATCCTCAGAGAGCATGTAACTAATAAAATTAGGAACTTTTGTCATCTACAGTATATTTTTAGGTTTTTCTATATATTTTTTCTTCTTCACTCACCTTGCCTTGTCCCACTCTGTTGTCCTCTGCCTCTCCTGTCTCCTGACCTGCCTCCCATCCATCTATAGCTACTCTATTTTACCCTTTCATGTTCCTCTGTTTTTCCGCTACTATTTCACCTTGTCAACAGTGTCAGTTGGGCTCTTGTGGTGCCAAGAAGATTGAACCACAGATTGAACAAATTATTTCTGTAAGGATACATCAGTGTCAAAGCACTCCATCTCTCGCCGTCCGTATCGAACACGCACACATGCACATGTTATTTTTGATTGAAACACTCCTAGTGAATAGACAGTGTTATATTTGAGAGAAACATGGCTTGTGTGGTATGTGTGTCTTCTGCTATACATTGTTTTTCCTCAAAATATTTCCTATCCTCTCATGTCTGGCTGGCATTTGGTAAAATGGAAAAAGAGACAAGCCATATTACGCATTTTCTTCAACAAGCTTTGTCTTTGTTTTGTAAAAAAAAAAAAAAAAAAAAAAAAAACAGCAAGAGCAGAACATCACCTTCTATTCAAATTACCACCATTCAGAACTGGGCAAGTCAAAGTTTTTGCTGTTGTTTTTCATAGCTGTTATTATGCCATATGGTACACAATTAATTTGATGGTGGGATTCTTGGCTGAAAGCGCAGACATTTGGAAAGCCCAAGTCTTCTAATTTAAAACTGAAAGCGTGATTGGCGGATTGAAATTAGGTGAGGTCAAGGGTGATGTGGGAAAATCTGGCCAATCACAAATAGTGTGTTGGCATTGCAGTAGAGCTAATTTAATGTGGCTCGCTTGGCCGATCACACACGTTGTCGGGTAGCTACAGCTAGCATTTAAAAAGGTGTTATATCAGTAAAATACTTAACATGAGACAAAAAAATGTCACCTATACTTACAAAAACAGAATATCACAACTTTTAATGACCATATTTTTTTCTTGTTCACACATACGAAGACCTACACAGACACAAGCATGCAGACTTACCGTAAACAATAACAGTGGCTGTAGTACTTCGTCTTTTGGCCACTATGTTCTTAGCCACACATGTGTAGTTGGCTGTGTCAGACAGACGCGCCTGTTTGATGATCAGGTTGTGGTCGATGGTGATGTAGAAGTTTCTGTCCTCTGCTGGGTCAATTATCTCTTCGTTCTTCAACCACTCCACCTGGGAGACACAGAGAGAGAGAGGAGAAAACGGGGTGAGTATAAAGGTTTCTTCTGTTACACATAGAGAAAAGTTTAGAAAAACATAGCTTATGAGAGATGATAGATGTAAATTATGCTGAAGTCAAATACAAGTGAAACCAGATAAACAATTTTCATTCAACTAAAGTTCTTGGCTTTTTTTCTCTTTACTGAGGGGAAATGATGAGATCACCTCATAATCTTGTTTTCACAACTGATCCACCCTGAGAAAAATTAAAAAAAGGGTTTTGAAAGTTACGTTCGTCTAAAACTGTCCATCTGTTGGATCAAAAACATAAAATAAAACAATCAAGTCTGGGTGTTCTGGTATAATCTGTTTTTTAACCTTTCCAGATGACAAATAAAGAAGGTATGGAAGGACTTATAATAGGATGATGGTGTAATCTTGTTTTTCAATTGTCCCAGACAGAAACGCTTTGAGGAGGTGCTACCACTCCAAATCCAAATAATAAATAAATATGCGAAGGGGAGGAGGCTCTGTGGTGACTACCAAGAGTATCTTGTTACCTGTCAAGTAAGAGAGAAGATACAAAAACCTATTGCCAAATGTATGCTCATGTTTTAGAAATCAAAAATATATTTCACAACCACTTTGTGGGGTAAGATGTTAAAATACTAATAATAGAAACAATTCATAAAATGATGATGCCCATGCATCAAATCACTAAAATAATACAATTGTAATAGCAAAAGATGCTCCACAATATCAGTGGCAGTGTAGAAAAAGAGGAAAATGCCCCGAACATATGCTTTCACAAGGTACTTTGGGTGAAGGGTAGGACAGCGGGAAACTATCCTATTTACGAGCCTAATCACATTTCCTGAGTGCTGTATTTACTGGTCCAAAGCCTCATAAATTCAGCCTGTCTAAGCTTTATGGCTAGCACATAAATGTCCGAGCCGCGTTGTTTAATTCATGTTGTTTCATTCATGTTGTTTAATTTCCTCCTCCCTTCACATTAGGAAATGGAAATCTCAGATGCAGAAAAGAGGAAATTCATTGTCATTGTCCAGCTTACTGCCGGCTCAGGCCCGGCTGTCATTCTTCTCTCTCTTAGTATTTCTACCTGCCTCTCTTTCTGATCTTTAGAGATTTAATGGTGCTCTTTGGCCATGGGGCTCACTGCAGCCTTGTTTTCTCACTCACAGGTGAGATGCTGTGTGACCTTTAAGTTTGTTTATATATATATATAAAGCACACACATTTAGTCAAGGAGCTTATCATGAAAAAAGTGCACATGTTCTCTCACAAACAAAAGCAAATGCAGTGCGTGTAATATGGATTCTGATTTATTCATGCTCAGGATATTTAAAGGAACTGTACTGTACTGAAATACAATACAATATTTGTTGAATTATTAATGATTGAAATATTCTCAGAGATCCAAGATCACTAGTCTGACTACATAACCATATCAACATTATACAGACAGCCTAAGTGAAGATGAATACAGCTTAGCAACACTTCTCAAGTAATATGTATCTTATGATAATATATTATTATCTAATAGTTTAAACACAACTTTGAAAGAACAGAGAGACAAAGATCTAAAGAGATGATTTTTGAATTGTGGGAATATTCTATTTAAAGTGTGAAAGATTAATTCGAGCCCAGCCTCTTCACAACAACAACACCATTTGTCTAATTTAATGGGTTTGACATTGTTTCATTAAAGTAGAAACAACTATTACTGGTAGAAAATGTTTTCCTATTGACATAACCAAAATTTCAAAACAGACTGTCTCATCCCTGACCTGGATTTGCCTCTCGCTGATCAAAGCCCTGTTATGAAATATCTGTACGCTGGCAATACACCAACAACTCAGGGGACATGGAATATTGAAGGGTGAAAGTTAAAATAAATGAATATGGATAGGAAATCTCACTTTAAGCTACTTTATGAGCCCACAATAACTAGAAATGTATCTTTACGGTATTCAACTATTCTACTGCAAGCTGGTTAAGTTGGTTAGTGTACATTGATGATATCATATCCTCTGCTTCCTCTGTATAAGCTTTACACAGTCAGTACCAGCTGGGTACAGCCACAACTTTTTCTACATCTCACATTTCCTAAAGTTCTCTGATGGGTTGATTTGGGGACTGCAGTGCCATTATTGTAGCAAACAGTTAAGTCTATGTCATGCGCCTGGATTCCCTGGAAAATTTTAAAAGGCTGTTGCCATGATTCAAAAAGTTCCATAATGTCAATGTCAATGTCAATGTAAAATTTATTTGTATAGCACATTTTCCAAGGCCGAGGCCTACCAAACATAACACAGCATGGACACTTAACCTCATACATAAGGACATGCAACAAACATCTAAAGTGACTTAAAGTAAATGTGTGTTTTTCATTGTAATACTAAGTAATGGGGACTCTTTAAACATTCATTATACTACTGAGAATATACTACAGTATTTAAAATACTACAATTATCATATCACAATATATATTCTAATCTTTTCTACAGTTTGTACATGTTAAAACTCAGTATTTTATGTAATGAACAATTTACATTGCTTCTTAGTTTCTTCATTCCTCTAAAACTGTCATAAACCACTGTCAGTCAACAAAACCCATGAGAACAAACATGTTTACCTCTTATCTTTTTTTTTTTTTTTTAAGAAATTTGAAGTCCACTTCCATTCCAACTTGGGGACATTCTTCTTTATAAATTGCTTACTCTGGCTATTTTGAATGCCGTGCTAAAACAAGGACACAATATATAGCAGTGTGTGTGCCTGTGTTGAAAAGTCGCACTTAAACTTGCCATTGGAATAAAACCAAAAGTCATTTTGTTTTATGACACATCCTATCCTTGAATTTAACTTTATCACAAACAGTTTTACAAATAAGTGGTGTGTCATGTCAAGCGAGCTTAGTGATTCTTGCACTAAATGTCATTCCAGCATAATCTTTGCTCCAGTATTATATAACAATGCTAATACGGGCCATTACAGCCACCTTATATTAATATTAGTTGTGAGCTATGGTGTGACAATGCACCGAAAATAGACACATCCTTTGATGATGCCTAAAGATTGAAGCTTGTGAGACTGATGTGTGCTCTGCTGGGCCCAGACAAAGAGACCACATGTGGTGGCTATACTACCACCGCCACCGCATCATTAGCCACAGCTGCTGGAAGAGAGAGTGTGTATGTGTCAATGGCAGAAGGTGGCTGATTGGATCAAGCCAACCCCAGGGGAGAATGTGTATTTGTTATTTTAACTTTCGCCCCTACATCCCCTGACTGTCTTGCTTTACCCAAACACCACACACACACACACAAATTAAAACATGCCATATGATGGATATGAAATACTGGTATTATACATGTCTGTGTGAAGATACTTCAAATGCTTGCAGTGTGTGATCACTAAACCTAAGCAATACTCATGTCCTCTGTTTCAACTGTAACAGGATTTAAAAAGGTTCATGAAGAGTCCATTGTTTTTTCTGTAGACAAAGAAATCAAATGGTTTTCTTTTCAAAGGGATGAAGGCTTTGACTGATCAATTACACACTCACTTTGACTCATGTTTTCTTTCTGCTTGACCCAATAACTGAGACAATAATTTCACTACAGGTATCAAACCTTGGGCCAATGAACTCTAGATAATACAGATTTGTCTGTCCTTAGTCCTTAATTATATACTGTACGTACTTGTAGTGTCTGAATATTGCAATACACACTGTGTAGAAAGGAGGAATGAATTTAAATCTGTAAGTACTTCCATATGTTGTCTACCTCACAACTTTAGGACAAATATCCCATTGTATGTTGTGCAATATAAAGGCAACAAAAAAGTGTGATTAAGTGTGTCTATTAAGATATGCATCTTACTTTGGCAGTGGAACAAAGGCTTGGTCGCATGCTGTGCAAGATAAAAGTAGGCCAAGATATAGAGATATGTACTCTCTTTTGTTTCACTGGAGAGCAGCACAAAAGGTTTTGAAATGCAAACTTTGCCGCATATCTGCTACTGAGAGCAGGAACATCACAGTCACACCATGTCACAAAGAGAAGCAGTGTAAATCTTGCAAAAGCAAAACAAATGGCAGACCACAGAGCAAGAAGTGAGATAACAAAGCAAAGAATATCTATGGCAAATGCTAAAATATGACATGCTTTGTAGAGCCACTACAAAAAGTCTCATATGGGAGTTGATAACAGTGCAGAGATAGAGGGTCTATGGCTAGAATGTGCCACTGAATCACAACATTAATTTTTCAAAGTAGCAGCAGGCGCCAACACACAGATACACAATAAGGGTATGACAAAACACAAAACAGACAAGCTACAATCAATTCTGTGTGTGTGTGATTGTGTATTTGTGTGTGTGTGCACGCCTGTAAATCATCAAAGTGTTAATGGGATTATACCCTTGATTAGCTATATTATCTGGATTCCTATAAAACCACAGATGAGTGGGTTAAAGAGCTACTGAAGTGATTACTGTGCCTATGTGTGGGCGTAGACTCAGTCTGAGTGTGTGACGTGTGTACGGCAATGTTATAATAATCCCAAGATCCTCCCCCCAACACCACCAACCGCTCCAGCAAGCTTCGCCATTTCATTTCATGGCAGCTGAGACCGAGGTGTTGGATATCAGACGAGAGACAGTGAAGGGACAATCAGGACAGATAAGGACAGAGAATTAAAGCAAGTCGCTTTTTTTTCAACCAACTAACCACAATCTATCCCAAACCTTAACCAAGTGCTATGAGTGCCTGGATGTAACAAAATATATTAGTCATGTTTTACTTGCTTTGAGTGGAAATTCTATACACCTGGAGAAGACAATATAAACCTGACACTCAGTGCCCTATTTTAACACATGGCGCCGGTGCGTTTAGGGCGTGTCCAAAGGCACTTTTGCTAGTTTGACGGTGGAAAAAAGGGTCTGTGTGCCGGACACGTGGTTCAAAAGGGTTTTACTTTGTGGCTTAATTAATCCTAGGTGTGTTTTAGGCGTAACATGAGCAGAAAGGAGAGAAGAAACTGATCTGCTTGTGCAAAAAGTCAAAGTGTGTGAGCAGATCATATCATAATACTATTTCACATTGTCAATGTGTTCGCGGCTAAGCTCCAGCTGTTCACGAGTCTAGGCACAATTTAATAATGTGCTGTTAAAATAATTAAATGCTACGCTACTTTTTCTCCAAATCATGCATCCCTGGTGCGCATGCCCGCATGAAGTTTTGTTGACATTTGGAAGGTGTGTATATCAGGTTTTCTACGAGAACTTTAGTTAACCATAACACCCTTCTATGTGTAGATTGCAGAGATGTTTACTGAATGTGTGACTTTGAAGAAGCGTCATTTCTCTCCCAATCATAACGCCCTCCTATACACACACCTTGCCCTTCCTACCAGCACACACACACACATGCACACTGCCAGATGTGCCACACTCATTATTATTGGCTCTGATTGGAATCTAGAGAGCCATCACTGTAATTGCCATGCTTGTTTCCATTACCAAACACTCACACATGCACGTATGCTCACACAGACATATTAAAAAAGCCACACACACACAAAATCCAATATGCCAACCCAACCTCATGAGCCCGGGGATTCCAGTCAGCAGAAAGAAAAAATGGGACAGAGATAAACAAGAAAGAAGGGAAGGAGGACAGTAACACAGGACGGCAAGAAACAAAAAGCAAGAGAATGCAGATGAGAGAGGGTCAAGAGAAGACAAAGAAGTAGAGGGGATGGAAGAATTAAGAAAAAGACAATAGTGGAGTGACAGTAGGCTGGAGAAACAGAGAGCAGGTGGGAGAGAACATATTGAGAGGCATAGACAGAGACAGAGAGGGAGAGAAGAGAGGGAGAATGAGAGATGAGTGTTGGCAGAGCATACCATCCATCTTTCTCTTCTGCTGCCATCAGCTTTCTTGACACAAACCCAGACAATTGGCTATGGCTGTCTGTGTGTTCGTCAGAGGATAATTCCAAAAAAATGTTGCGCACCCACCCACAAACACACACACACACACCCACACACACACCCACACACATCACCCGCCTCCTGATGTGTAGCTAAGTAGAATAGTAATCAAGCTATTCATTAGTGCAGTAACAAAGGCCATTACTGGCTAATCAACAATCTCCAAACTCAATCGAGGAAAGCTAATAGAAATTTAATCCAACAGCGCACATGAATATGGTGTAGACTTGGTGTGCGACTGTGTGTGCGTGCATTGATATTAGACAAAACAATTAACTCATTGTGATGAGATGAACAAAATGACTGTTGTTTCAAACAATTACAGGAGAGTAACTATCATGGTGTAAAAAAAACAAAAACAATTTGTCTTAAATTGTTTCCCTCAGCATCAAATAAATGTAGCACTTGAACTGAAATTAGACTAAATGTGACGAATGAACCTACCATGACACACCAGGAAGTGTTTCTTTTATTCCTCATTCATGGTGGTCACTATGAATACAAGGGCAGACCAGAGCACATTGACGTTGTTTAATACAACTATGATACATTTCTACTTGATTTGACAGCTTTCAAACACACACAGATCTATTCTTCCTTCACATCTGTGTTCACCATATCGCCTATAATGAAGTAATGAAGAATATGAAGAATGTACTTTCCTGTTAGTCATCCCTTACTTTGAATCAAACAAAAATCTACCTTCCTTTTTCTTTTTTATCCTAACCAATAAGTTTTAGTCCCTTGCACTTGTTGGAAACAATAGGATACAAATACAGACTTTTAGTTTTTTTTACCAGCTGTGTGTAAAATAAATTGATTAGTTTTACAGCTAAGAACAGTGTCGATGTCAGTGCAGTAGTCAGGAACAATTGTCAAAAATAATAACCTTGCCACTCAACTACATTGATTGTGTGAGGTGTGATTTCCAGTCACCTACAGTATATCTGTGCCATTTCACATCTTAATTGGCCATATGTCCTGGTGTTGCAGTCTGTATCCTCGCTACACTTGGGAGGTGATTAAAACAATCCTGCTGCCCACTGCTACTGAGGGGAATTTACTTCGGCCACCAACCCCACTACAATACAATACACGCCAGGTTTGGGCAGACCGGGCAGATTGGGCAGGTTAACGCAAGGTCACTGTACACGTGCATACATATATATATATATATATATATATATATATATATATATATATATATATATGGAATGTAAGTGGGTGAAGTGTGCACGTGTGTGTGAGTGTGTGTGTGTGTGTGGGGGTGGGTGGGTATCAGTGTGTCTGTGCCTATATGTGTGCATGCCAACATGGGATTTCAGTGGCTTTGACAGCTTAATTAACTAGACCAAGGCGAGTGACATAGAGACCTAATTAACCATACTGACATAACTGGGTTGCCATCGACAATCATCCTCCACTGATGTTCGAAAAGACATCTATGATTAAAAAAAGCAGTTTGGACTTAATAGCTTAATATCTTTATCAGAGTTTTCATTGCATTTATCTTTCCAGAAATCCATTGAGAAGACATTTTATTCTATTAATTATATTATTATTATTTTGCTCCTATGCTGTTACACAAGATGTTCAGGCAACAAATCTACAAAAAACAGGCTTACCCTAAAGATTATACCACAGTGTACTTCCATATTACATTACATGATGCAGTATTGTTTTGTGATTTGTTCGTACTAATAAATGTTGGTTCTGCAAAAAAACTGTGTAGAAAATGTAGATTGCATTGTGACTTGGTGTGCATTTCTCAACATTGAGAAGCATACTCATACTGCACAATTAAAAAGGAGGGAAATATGTACAGTATACAATATATAATCTACTGAAACCAATGTGTGTGCAAGAGCAGGGAATTCTCAGAGGTCTTGTACATTAGAGGAACAAGGACTTAGTGTATGTTCCTAAATTAGTTGTATACCACTAGGAATTAAGATGTAGGGACATTGAGGATGCATATAATACAAAATATATCCCAATGTGCAGCAGTGTGGGGAAGAGCAGAGCGCTCGCCAAGGTGTCCCACACAGACAGAACTGGGACACAGGAGGACACCCAGTTGGACAGGATCAGACCTACAGAGGCCTATTTATAACCTACTACTCCACTGCACCTTGGTACACATACACTGAATGATGCATGGCATGGACATATGATACACACATATGATTATTATTTTTTCTGAGTTGTGACTTGTGCTTGTGAAAGTGACTCAAAATAGCACGTCTTTATCTTATATGTTAATGCAGCCTGTGTTTTGCAACATTTAACATATTAAATAATGTGTAACTACAATTGGCTACAAAGTTCATTTGTAGTTTCGTTTTTACAATGTAAGCTTATAGAATATAGCAAGAAGAGGGAGAAAGAAGAAAAGGAAGAACAAGTAGAAGCAGGTGAAATAAAGGAGAGGAAAAGAGAGGTAAAACAAGGAAGTTGCTCAGCACTAAAGGAGGTCGCAGATGTGCTGAACAGAAAGCCTGCATTCGCTTTTCTAGGGTGCACACATGCACAAAAACACACACACGCACACTCGCACCGTTACCTCTGAGATTTAACACAGGTGCAGATGCTTCACAGTGATCTATTAGACTCACCCTCTCACGTCAACATTCAAGAGTGGAGAGAGACGGCGCGAAGAAAAGATGGATGGGGAAAAATCTCAAGAGAGGGTTGGATAGAGGAAAGGTATTTCCACAGCAATGGTGAAAGAGCGAGAGAAAGATAGAGTTAGGGAGGCAGTGATTATGGTGGGGGAGGATGAGGAAAAAGGAAGCGCAAGCTAGGAGCAGATATCTATGGGTGATCCATTAAAGCTAACCCAACAATGTCAACAAATGGGGAAAAGAAGCGAAAGACGTAGCCTGTGGATGGAGAGAAACAAGGAATGCAATGGAATGAAAATAACAAATGAAAAGGTAAGTAGGAGGTGAGGGAGACTAAAGGGGAGACGGAGCAATTTGGAATTTCCATGCTTTGTCAACAATTAGGGAAAGAAAGATGGAGGGGGAGCTCAACGAGACCAAGGTGCTGAATGGAGAGAAAAGGGAGCGGAGAGACAATATATGGGGAGGACATATTGGGGTAATCCATTAGGTCAAACTGTTGGAAAAACAAGAGAAGTCATGTAAGGCAGATGAAGGAGGAAAAAAGATGAACAATTTGAAAAAGAAAGTTGGCATGGGTAGTATTTTACCTTGTCAGTGTGTAAAAAAAGTCATCCACCAGGTTAGCTCTAGCTACTGCTAGCTTTTGCAACCTATCACTCAATTTATCACTCAACCTATCACTTTTGAGACATGGTGCAGGTAGTTGGTTAGTAAATTGGAAAAAGAGATTTGCATAAAGTGAAGGAGGCAGAGAAGAAGGGCAGTGACATGGAAGTTCAGAAACAATGAAAGCGAGCACATAAAGGCCCTGACACACTAAGCCGGCAACATATTTAGGCATTTTTATTCCAACATAACATGTCTTTTAAAAGATCCCTATACATTCCAAAATAAACTTGAACTTAAAAAAAAAAAAGTAAAACAAATGTCCTATAGGCCTACCGTGATATTTAAAAGACCGTAATAGACATCTCTCAGCGCCCTCTGCACCGCTAAACAATTAGCCTCATAGCAAGCAAGCAAGCTAGCATACCAGCCAGGGCGGTCAGCCTCTAAATTAGTAAAACTTTAAAAATGTATGTTGCTAATTCACACGCTTTTGTCAAATCTAAGGAAAGCACACACGTCAGATAAGTGACATGTTTGTTTGGTTTATTTTACAGTAACCAGTGTATGATGAAGGCATGTTGGGTGGAGGATATTAGCAAGCTAACGTTAGCTAACGAGCCAGTAACGGGCCATTAGGTCGCTCCGCTCCTTTAGGCAGACTGCTTTGCCGAGAGAACAGATGACAGCCTGGGAGAGACACAGTCCAGTTAGCTAGCCATCTCCCGGTACCGCTGCCTTCCCGGAGGGGGGGGGGTAAGCAGTGGGACTGCAGGCTCTGTTTGGTTCTGCTGCTCCTGGCTAGAGCAAACACTGTTTGTTGTGGGTAGCATAGCAAAGGTATCCGGTTTGTTGAATGATGAATAGATTACCACCGCCTGCTGGTATGGGGAGTTATTTCATTGCATTCATGCTCAAAATATACGTGGTACTTGTAGTCTGTGCAGTGTGTTCTGGCCCATACAAAGGCGATGAGGGCCGACGAGAGGCGACGCCACAAGTGGCCGTCAACGGCAGTAGTCGTTGGCCGTCGGTTTGGTGTGTCAGGGCCTTTAGACAGACAGCATAGAATGAGGCTTGGCAATACAAAGTAGTTACTGAAGTCCCAATACTTCAAACTATGTCCTGACAGACTATTTCTATAAAACCACATTGCCAGTTAAAAGGAGAATGTAATGTAAATGGGATGTTCCTATATAGCACTTTTCTAGTCTCAATGACTACTCAAAGCGCTTTTACATAGTACAGAAGAAGCATTCACCATTCACACACATTCATACACTGTGGCCAAGGCTGCCGTACAAGGTGCCACCTGCTCATCAGATAAACACTCACATTTACACTCCGATGGTGCAACACCAGGGACAACTCTGGGTTCTGTGTCTTGCCCAAGGACACTGCACGGCCAGAGATCAAACCACCAACCTTCCGATTGGCAGGCAACCACTCTACCGCTGAGGCACAGCAAACAGCCAGAAAGCACATTTTTTATTAAAACTGCATAGAAATAGTCTATTTTTTTCCAGGCCATGAAAATTGCTAATAACTGAAAAATATGGTTATTCAAAATGAAATATTGATTTGAAGTAATAGGCTACGTCTTTCTTCATTGTCAACATGAAAAAAATACAAGTCATTGTTTACTGTAATTCTGAGAACCAAGAACTGATTTCAAGACAGAAGGAAAACTGAAATGAACAGAAAATAAATAAGTATTGAAATGAAAAAACAAACAAAGTAAATTAAAAAACACTCAGACTTGCAGCTCTCAGGATGAAAATACATTGGGACTGTGATAGAAGCAGTGGTAGCTGAAAGGAGGAGAAAAGAAATCCAGATGACAGTTTGGGGTGAGAGTGCTAGAGGATGAAAAGTTAAAATGAGACCCTAGGCTCAAATCATTAGAGGAACAGGCAAGACGAAAAACATCCAAATCCACTCACCAGCTCAGACACGTTGAGGAAACATCCCCAAACAGATGCTGACCTAGTAAGTGGTAGAATCAGAATCAACACCTCAAATATCACCGGGGAAAAGTTCAAAAGGGAAACACTTTCTTCTTACGATAGAAGAACTAAAAGTTAGGAAATTAAAGGATTAAACCTGTTCTCTCCTCTGCTTTTAATATAGCAGTCTGTACTTTGAGTTTTCTCTAATGTGCAAGCCCTGAATGTCACAAAGCAATATTTCTTCTGCAGATATTTTGCAGCACACATATTTCATGAGAGCTATATGCAGAAGTAATGTCTAGCTTGTAATTCACCCCGACTATAACAAAAAATAATGACTTTAATGCCCAAACTTAAGCATACACAGCAAGTGCCCTTAGGGAGATAATGTGGAGTTTCTTTTAACACTTTAAAGACAGTGTGTTGCGTAACTGTCTTCCCTGGTTGTTGTGAGCCAGTGTTGAAATGATTGACAGCTTGTTAAATTATAGAACAGCCCTGTGCATGGTCACGGGTCAATGCGGTAAAAGTGTTGAAGCTTGTTGTATCTGTGTCTCTGTTGATTTCTTTATTTCTCTGGACAGTGATGTATTCCACGTTTCCTGCTGAACTCTCCAGTTCACTAAGTACTTTAACATCACTAATGGCAACAGAAGACGGAGAAGGGAGGAGAGAAAAAGAGAGAGAGAAGAGAAGACAAAAATAAGAGTGGGGATGAATTGACAGCAGTGGGAGAGCGTGGAAAAGAAATCACAGGACACAGGCAGCTTAAGAGCATTTAAGTGTTTTAGCATTATAAAAAATAAGAACACCTGTAATGTCTTTGCGTATTATGATTGAATGCTTCTCTGGTACGTGGTGCCATCTACCTAAGAACCCCTGACCTAATTTTGCTTCCTTTATAGACATGTGCATGCAGACATGTATGTGGTCTCAACAACAACCATTTTGATTCCGGAATCGGAAACTGATGTCTAAAGCAATTACGTTAATTCAATCAGAGGATGTTCAGGGTTTTTTAACAAGGGGTGTTTGTTTTTTCCAAGCTAATTTATACTTATGTTCCCCTTTGTCTTTTCTCACTCTGTTCCCAGTAGTCAAAATACTCAGGCTTATCAGTGAAGATGTACTGTGTCCCCCTCTCCATCATGTTCAGTCTTAGTTGTATAGTTTAATAAAGCATGTTCAAGGTAGGATTAAGGTTGTAAAAAAAAAAACTGGTTTATTATCTTCAATCTCGCTCACCCACCAGTGGTGTCAGTCACTACAAGCAGGGTTCCTAATAAAATCACAAAGTCTGAATTAAAAAGAACTGACTATTCATTATGCCTTAATTATTTGTCCTAAAAAACAAAAATAATGTATGTAATGTGTTTAAAATATGTTTAGTGCAAAATGCATATAATAAAACCTGCTAAATTAAAAAGGAAAGCAGGTTTTTGTGAACCTTAAAAAAAATGTACAGGATGTATTTGTATTTGTGTCATGAGTGGGAAGCTAACCCTTTGAGTGCTTTTCTAACACACATGTGAAGGCATGATATGTGTTCTGCGCGTGTGTGTGTACGCATGCGTGTGTGTGTCAAAGCTGATTCACTGTACAGTGTAGGAGTGCTGATGACACTCCATAATCATTAAAGCATGAAGAGGCACTGAGCTGATTGGGGGCATGCTAATCCTTTTTAATTGACTCTCCAACTCTCCAGTGTTATTAAAACCGCCCAATAATAAAATACTAAATCAGCTTTGCTTTATTAGCCGGGTCAGCTGAACTATCGGAGACCTCCCTGTTTGTTAGTGTTGCATTTTGTTGAAGGGATGTACAGTGTAAAGAATGAGCATGGTAAACAGACAGATAGGCATGTAGAAAACAGCCCCTTTCAAGTACATTCAGACTGGGTTTCTGCAGTTTTTCTTTTTGGTGAATGAGTTGATAATTATTATATTTTCCTATTCCAAGTTGAAAGTGTTCAGCCGTTAACAAAAACACGTTTTTAAGCAGAATAATTAACCTGCTTTGGTCAATGCCACCACTTTGATACAATGTTGTGTAACTGCGACATTGATTTTACAGTTTCCAAACAAAAAGACAGCAGATGTCATCATGAGCAGCATATCCCCTCTTTATGGTTCCCAAAAGAGCTAAAGGAGCATCTTAACTCTAAGTGCTGTATATCGACCTTTGCAAGGTCACACTTAAGTAGCCCAAAGCTATCGTACCTTTGAATGAATTATGCTTCAGTAATCAGCAAAGGATCTGTAGCGCCAAGTGCTTCTTGGCAGTCTTTACTAAGCTGATGATTCAATACATTTTCAGTGAGTAAGCAGTATCATGGTTAATACCGCTCAGCAAAAATGGGCTCATATTTGATTTCACACAACAAAAAACATTTTACAGTGTTAAATGGAGGACTGCGTCATGGCAATAAAGGACTCTTTATCACGCTCACTCTCTGTTTCATTACACACTCTACTCCAGACAGTCATCACTGATAATGTTGTGTTATCAACACAGTCACATTTATAAAAATATAAATTGCACTGACAATTATCGCCTTTAATAACTCATTGAAGACTACTTAAATGAATAGTTATGTAAGTGAAAAGCAATTAGTTTTTAGCAATTATACAAAGCCCTGGCTTATTAAACTTTTTCAGTCTTGGTCCCAAATGAGGATTTTACTGTTCAAATTGCTCTAGTAGATAAGCTTATAAAATGATGCCTCAACTCAGCATTAGGACTATTTTTAGGTGTTAAATTATTTCATAAATACATTTCAATGTGTTCATTGTATTATAATAACATATGCACACACATTTTATAGATGTCACAGGCTTGTGTGTGCCCAACTTCACAAATTTC
>CM049375.1:22344881-22347381 GCA_026937815.1 Etheostoma perlongum | reverse complement strand
TATATATACATACATTACATACATACACATATATATATACATACATTACATACATACACATATATATATACATACATTACATACATACACATATATATATACATATATTACATACATACATATATATATATACATACATTGTGGTCAAAAGTGTGGTCAAAAGTGTACATACACTTGTAAAAAATCATAATGTTATGGCTGTCTTGAGTCTTCAATAAGCTCTACAACTCTTATTTTTCTGTGATAGAGTGATCGGAACACATACATGTTTGTCACAAAAAACAGTCATAAAGTTTGGTTCTTTCATAAATTTATTATGGGTCTGCTGAAAATGTCACCAAATCTGCTGGGTCAGAAATATACATACAGCAACATTAGTATTTGGTTACATGTCCCTTGGCCATTTTCACGGCAACTAGGCGCTTTTGGTAGCCATCCACAAGGTCCTGGCAAGCTTCAGGTCGAATGTTTGACCACTCTTCTTGACAGAATTGGTGCAGTTCAGCTAAATGTGATGGTTTTCTTGCATGAACCTGTTTCTTTAGCACTGTCCACATGTTCTCAATGGGGTTTAAGTCAGGACTTTGGGAAGGCCATTCTAAAACCTTAATTCTAGCCTGGTTTAGCCATTCCTTTACCACTTTTGATGTGTGTTTTGGGTCATTGTCTTGTTGGAACACCCAACTGCGCCCAAGACCCAACCTTCGGGCTGATGGTTTTAAGTTTTCCTGCAGAATTTGGAGGTAATCCTCCTTCTTCATTATCCCATTTACTTTCTGCAAAGAACCAGTTCCACTGGCAGCAAAACATCCCCAGAGCATAATACTACCACCACCATGCTTGACAGTAGGCATGGTGTTCCTGGGATTAAAGGCCTCACCTTTTCTCCTCCAAACATATTGCTGGGTGCTATGGCCAAACAGCTCAATTTTTGTTTCGTCTGACCAGAGAACTTTCCTCCAGAAGGTTTTATCTTTGTCCATGTGATCAGCAGCAAACTTCAGCCGAGTCTTAAGGTGCCTTTTCTGGAGCAAGGGCTTCTTTCTTGCACGGCAGCCTCTCAGTCCATGGCGATGTAAAACACGCTTGACTGTGGAGACTGACACCTGTGTTCCATCAGCTTCCAAATCCTTGCAGACCTGCTTCTTGGTGATTCTTGGTTGACTCTTGACCATCCTGACCAATCTCCTCTCGGCAGCATGTGATAGCTTGCGTTTTCTTCCTGATCGTGGCAGTGACACAACTGTTCCATGCACTTTATACTTGCGTATAATTGTCTGCACGGTTGCTCTTGGGACCTGTAGCTGCTTTGAAATGGCTCCAAGTGACTTCCCTGACTTGTTCAAGTCAATAATTCGCTTTTTCAGATCCACACTGAGTTCCTTTGACTTTCCCATTGTAGCTTTTGTAGCTGAGTCTAATCACTGGGTCAAATGAGCCCTATTTAAATGGGCTCATGAGAAGTCAACAGCTGTAGTCAATCAGAATCACTTAGGAGAAGTGAAGAGACCATGACATGAAGCTAATTTGATTGACACAACTCGCTACATCACCAAAATTGACATATTTTGTTGCTGTATGTATATTTCTGACCCAGCAGATTTGGTGACATTTTCAGCAGACCCATAATAAATTTATGAAAGAACCAAACTTTATGACTGTTTTTTGTGACAAACATGTATGTGTTCCGATCACTCTATCACAGAAAAATAAGAGTTGTAGAACTTATTGAAGACTCAAGACAGCCATAACATTATGATTTTTTACAAGTGTATGTACACTTTTGACCACAACTGTACATTACATACATACACATACATATATACATACATTACATACATACACATACATATATACATACATTACATACATACACATACATATATACATACATTACATACATACACATACATATATACATACATTACATACATACACATACATATATACATACATTACATACATACACATACATATATACATACATTACATACATACACATACATATATACATACATTACATACATATACACATTACATACATACACATACATATATATATATATACATTACATACATACACACATATATATATATATACATTACATACATACACACACATATATATATATACAACATTACATACAGTGGGTACGGAAAGTATTCAGACCCCTTTAAATTTTTCACTCTTTGTTTCATTGCAGCCTTTTTCCAAAAATCAAAAAAAAGTTCATTTTATTTCTCAGTAATGTACACTCAGCAACCCATCTTGACACAAAAAAACAGAAATTTAGAAATTTTTGCATATTTATTAAAAACAAAAACTGAAATATCACATGGTCATAAGTATTCAGACCCTTTGCCGTGACCCTCATATGTAACTCAGGTGCTGTCTATTTCTTCTGATCATCCTTGAGATGGTTCTACACCTTCATTGGAGTCCACTGTGTTTGATTATACTGATTGGACTTGATTAGGAAAGCCACACACCTGTCTATAT